>JAHZNC010005952.1:0-49097 GCA_027744095.1 Zhuqinia jingwanae | reverse complement strand
ACAAATTTGGTCCCATTTGTTCACTGTGTACCGTATTAGACCTTAAGTATTTGTGACAAATGTACTTGATAGGTATAATTTTATTTCGTTGTAAAGTGGTACTTATTTGAGGGAGTAAGTACTGGGATGTACTTAACTAGTCTGGCTTAAAGCATGAGTGTGGTTGACTGGGATGTCACTTGCTATATGTTAAAAAATTAAAGTTTCCTGCATAACTCTCCGGGGGATTGGCGAGGACTAAAAATCAATGGGCTTCGAGACATTTTCCTCTAATGCCTATGTACTAAGTGAAGTAATTTGGATAAGCCGTTTTGAGTTATCGTGCGGACACGTACACATAAACCGACAACCAAATGCAAATGTCAAATGAATACTACGCTGTTGCACAGCTTAATTGCACAAGTTGCAAGTGCAAAGGATTACCTAATACATATTTTGCAAAATGTGTCCCTCTTATATGCCATCTTGGGATATATTTCGACGTTTCAACACATTCAGCAGATAGCTCACATAAAGTTGTGCAATACATAAACGAGTAGGTCGAGTTAAAAATGAAGTGTCGTAAGTGAATATACATTCATTTGGAGATGGTTGGACATCCAAATGCCTTGTAAAGAGCCCAATTTCGGTAACAAACATCATAGAGCTTGAAGGCAGATGCATGTGCGTCGCTTGAAATTCAATTTAAACTTTGAACAGTGATTCAGTTTCCAATTCTTGGCTTGCAAACGCTTCAATCTCTTATTCATCAAAAAATATTTTTCCATCGGAATAGTTTCCTATTTCTGATGTTGCTGTTGGTTATGTTCTTTCAAAACCTTGCTCTCCGTGTGGGATGGGTAGACAACTCAATACAACAAAATCATTATGAAGAACAGCATCCGGTTGTGAACCCGCCAAGGAATAATCGTTTGTAAGTGGGAAGGAGAGTCGGGCAGTCAAAGCTGCTTCAATCCTACTTCCAAGGTGTAATGTTTACAGTGGACTGAACTTGTAAAATGGGACAAAGCTCATGGAGGCATGATCATGAAAACACCTGAGTCCCGACCGACAACCACAAAAATACCCTGCGTGTACGTAACTGTAGGCCAAATAAAATAGCACGAAATCTTGAACTGAATGTTTGACGATTTCGACACTTATAACTCAATGTTTGGATTCTGTGGATAATTTCAATATATATGATTTTTAGGAGGTATTTGGAAAGATAGGCGGATATTTGGTGACTGATGTAGAGGTTTACTACGTTTATAAAAAACGAAAATTGGATACAAATCTGTAATATCCCATCACGATCAGGAATGAGAAGGCGATGGAGGGAAGGAGCTCCAATTTCCAGTTGAAGCTGGAGAAAAGCTATTTGTATGCATATGAAAATGTTTAAACAACAGATATGTATGAAACGATTTTAAACAAATTAGGCTTACTCACCAATCAGACGACGAAAAAATAAAGCACACAATTGCTTATTCCAGAAGAAAAGTGCGGTATGTCCTGGATGAAAACAGATAGAACCGGAAATAAAATATGCATGCGTGCACAAGATACAATTTAAAAAAGTTTTTTTTGTATGAAAAAAGAAAAGAAATATTCTCTTCAAAAACTATGAACTATCTTTTTTTAAAGATGAATTTGATTACGATGACATGAATAATATGAGTATTCAAATAACGTGGGAGTGAACTTGAACTTATGATTTAGTACTGGCTTCTTCCTGCTAGCACAAAAAGATGGGTTGGAAAGAATTGTGTTTAATCAAGTTAGGGTATTGTGAGAAAACGCGTGGTCAAAAATCACAACTCCATAATATTCTCTTTGCAGTATTTCTCACACTCGTTTACTTTAATGTCTAACATCATTCATCAAACCAGCATCAACATCTTGAATAAAAAAGTATACAATTATGCCAAATTGGATCAATCATTCACCGGCACTCAAAATGCAATCACAAATTGACTTTAATGAATTTTAAATGATGAACCAAAGCCCGCGTCTAAAAAAATACGTAGGACAAGGATGCCTAATTATGGTGGAAAAATACTCACATGGTTTTAAAACTGACAATATTTTAATTATGTTACCGTGTCGTTGTATAATAACAATGGATATCTTTTTTACTTGCTTTGACCGATGTCCCTCGAAATCTGTAAGTAGTACATACCTATGTGTGCTTTATGTAAATACCGTTAAAGTGCCTTTGACCAGATTTTATGGTTTCGAAAAGAACATAACCGCTTGTCTTTGTTCGCATTTTCTTTGTCATCTGCTGCACTAGTTTTAATTGCCTACATGTATGTACCAACCTACAATATGTGTACTTATGTATGTAGCTCTTGTTTTATACCAACGCACACTATATAATTTGGAAAGCAAACTGTTGTCAGTTGTGAACTCTGCAATTCGTAATATGAATTCGTAACCACACACTGCATCATCCTTCCCAACAGTTCATTCACTTTTAGCCCATTCATATTCATCAGCATGCAGGGAAAAGTTATTACCTATTGACTCATAAAGAAGAATGACAAGGTGACCTCAATATATTTACGTGTTTCCCGTCTACACATGATGATGGGTCCTGTAAAGCCTTTTTGGTAGGATTTTCTAAGGGTATTGACATCTTGGTCATAACTAAATAATGAAAGAAAGTGCTTGCTGAATACAAGTGTGCTGATATATGTATGAAGAGCAAAAAAATGTCACTGAGACAATCGGCTCCGCAACAACCACTACCGTTATCAATTTGCTAAAAAAAATGTTGTCAGTGGTGGTATACCGAATGTTATTATGTATTGTTATATGGACTTCTTTACTAAATCAAAGTAGAGAATTGCTCTCTCAAATCAAGCTGACAAAAATGACATGACCTTAAAAAATTCTTTACCGTCCACATTTTGACGCCGGGGAATAAATGAATGAGATTATATACATTTTCAGCTAACGCACTTGAAAATTCCTAAAAGAAGCAACAACAATGTAGCCCCTATATTGTATATTAGCTGCAGTAGTAAGCCACAGACATATGCGACACTCGTAAGTAATTGATTGTTTGGAGCACGTCATCAAAACAAACATCAGGGATGTGATGTATGTATGTATGTGCGTGTAATAGTTACCTACTTCCTTCCTCACCAACAACAGTACCGTCATCACCCACCCAAATACCACGAAATCTTGTGCTAAGTCAGTCAGTCAGTCATCACCACCACCACTGCCCCGCTAATTGCCATTATGCATATTTTTGTAAGGTATTTAACCTGCTTAAGTCAACAAACATTTACTAACAACATTAAAATTAGTATTAATAGAATTCGGAAAGTCTTGACATGTAAACATTGGCGTTGTTGGCAAAGGAGTACTTTCTAAAGTGTGCTTTAACGCTTTACATAAGAGAAAAGCATTAAAAGTTTAACGTCCATCAGTCCATCATCAACATCCTCACATGTCAATGTCCGCTCAGACGTGAGTTTACCTAGTCCTTTTTTTTAAATATGAGGAAATTTCACTGCCAATGATCTTTTCCCTTGAAAAGGTGCGATCACGTAATGTCATCATCACCTTCATTTCCCTAAACTCTTTAAACAGACATCTTACAGCTTACATCTGCATTATATTAGAGTGTCAATGAACTCTTACTTTCCAAGAAGGTCATCACTTTTAATTCAAATGACTGATGCCTACTAACAAACAAGAATCACAAAGTACATGGTAAAGAAACATGCTGCAACCTTAAATTTATTTTGTGAACGGAATATGTCAACAGTAACATGGAATTGAGAAGGCTACGTTGGGACAAGGGATGGTAAAAGACGATAATGCTTGGCTTGTTAACTCTTGGTTGCAGCATAACCTGGAAAACATGCAAACAACCAGGTTGCAATGCAATCAGCGTAGCTTTGCATTTGGTTGTTTGTTTTTTCTGAAGCTTATATAATTTAGCATGAAGGATGACAACTAACAGCAACTGCAACATTAAAGTTTGATCGAGAATGTAGAAACATAATCATAGCAATCATAATACTCAAAATGTTAACTAACAAAAGTATAAACCAACCTACTTGAACAACAATTCGTCTTTCTTTTATTTTAGAGCTACACTTAAATACTTACAACTTACATTCATTAAAAGGGTGCATTTCACACACCAGATGATTCATGAAACACGTGTTTAATTTCATGTTCATCAACCAATTATTGTGTATTTTCGTTATTATTATTATTATTATCTAATCAATTTTCTCGCTTGTTGTCTGTCCGGCTGTCTCTCTGGGAGCACGATATCTTCAGAACAGTTTGCACTCAAATGGTCAAATGTTTTCATATTTGGTACACAGATACCTTAATTTATGTTTTCAGCAAACTGGTTCGGTAGTATTCAGTTAAATTCGTACATTGTCAAATAATTAGAACATCAAGGATTCCTATGACGCAGTATTTTTTAGAGTCACAAACACAAATACTTTACTTTTAATACACACAGCCCAATTCCCAAGCCGTGTCACAGCACAAGTTTAAATATACGACCGTGAACTACAGTACTTAGCTGTTTTTAGGTACATTGTAACAGGGGGAAACAACGTATTCTCCGTCTCTCATTTTATTCAACGTATTCTACGTATTCCCTGTTACTTTATTTGCTCTTTTCACACACTAATGGTAATAATGTGTCAAAACTTACAAAACTTAGAGACAATTAAATATATGCTATATATTACTTTTCTTCGTATTGTTTTTCTTTTATATTTTTTCAAGAAGAGTTAGTTGTCAGTTCACTGTAAGTAGATCAACATGGGTGATTCCACAGAAATTGTTCAATGTAGATTATACACATCGGTAAGTATTAAAGTTTTGTTCAATGTATTTAATCTTTAGATTCAATTCCATTTTATTTTATTTGAACTCTTTTGAATTTGATTTTTTTGTATAATGTTTTCCTTTGATAATAAGGATCGTTTAATTAGAACTCATCCATTAAAACCTATTATGTTCTTCTAGGACAGCACCTCAACTTTTTTCCCAGATAACACATTTATCTAATTAATTTTGATATGAAAGGTTCCAATAATGTATTTCCCCGCGTAGATGCATATGCTTTTAGTGAGTCTTTCCATGATTTGGATCTTTGTTTTTCATTTTCCCGAAATCAATTTGCGACATAACATTTGCTGAAGGAGAAATGATGACTTGCCAGACAACAGCATATATTCAATATTATGGATGTACATATGTACCAAGAAAAGTAAGCAAGTAGCGTATTGTCTTCATGTACTAGCATTGTTCCATAATTTTAACGAATTGTTTATAAAAGGTTACATATAATACATGTGATTACATATAAATGGAGAAAGTTGTAAAAAGTGTTTCACATTTTTCCACCTCTAAATAATTTATGGCTCTGTGCTGCTCCAAACATGTGAGCCTCTTTTGAGTGTAGCAAGTTTCATGTACAGCCAGTGACGACTATAAATAAACAAGGGTAACTATTGGTTTGGTAATATTGCTAGTGTATACACTAGTTATATAAACGTAAAGATGTTCTAATATGTAAGTTGGAAAGCAAGCGAAGAAAAAAAACAATGTTGAAAAGTGGACGAAACATGTGACCCTAAAACGGCACGTTTCCATATGAAGGAAATGAAATTGATGGCATGAATTTGTGTACTCTCGTGACGGACTCAGAGTCTCGTGTTCCTCAAATTATATCATTCAAATATAACGCACTAACGCATATACATATTATGATATATCCTAATCAACAGCTGGAAGGAATAGTTATGTGATTGTTGAATGCGAAAGCATTCCAGATCAAGATTTTAAGACTTTCAAAGTATAAAATGATTTGTATAGCAAAAGTGGTTACCAATATAAGCAGCTTGGGAGATTTACATAAGTGCATTCAAAACTCTTTCCTTGAAACCATAATTATAAAAAAAACGTAACGATTGAATTCATTGCATGCATGATACAGGTAAAACGTTACGTTTCTACTTACATCTGCCCTTTAAAAAACCTTAATATCTATAATACCGACCACGCTCATCCTTAAAAGGCTTTAGCAGCATTACATAGGATATCTCAGAATCTTCTGTTAAACCAAGCGTTTCCTTGTAGCATGATACCGAAATGATAAAGTTTCTGGATCCCGTTGAGGATTTCTAGATACTCGGAGAAAGGAAAGAAATTACGCCAGAGGCACATCACGTTGAACGTTAGCTAATACAAGGTTTTTGTGTGGAATTCCACGAAGTTTTTCTAGCCGTCTTTGTATTATGTAAGCAAAGTGGCTCTCTCGCATACGATGCTGATGAATTGATTAAACCTTCAATCGTATAAAACACTTTAGGCTGTCCTTAATAACACAATAAAGACACGTAATTGAATAGGAAGATGGTTAGTAGGATCTGGGGGATTGTGGAGTAAACGAAGGTGGGGATGGGGACCGTTGTATTTGTGATATATTAATTTTTGCTAGAAAAACAGCAACAAAGTTGCTGCTGGGCCCCTAGTAATACATAAAACACTTTTGTTATGTGGTTTAGTTGAATCCGCTGCGAATAAATATATATACGGTACATTCATATTTGCACACATATATTAGATGTGGAAGCAAAGGGGAACGGTAAGCTGTTCAACTGGAGAAAAGGGAATTACAGTTACAATGTTAGACAGGCACAATGCCTGTCGGCGGTAGCAGAGTGTTTGCGTAATAGAATGTATATATATTATGTACGACGATGGCTATACATACGAGATCGGTGGAAACGTGAACGTTACGTCTCGTGTTGCTTAAAACTCACATGTTTGGTACGCGTGCCGACACTGTGCTGCTGATACTGTACATGGTTTTAGGAGTGGTTGGTCTGCTACCTGCTGTCTCCTTTTGCTTTGCCACAGTATTTCATTAGAAGCTCCTTTCATCAACGGTTTCATTGGAAAGAATTGAAAGAAAGCTCTGCTGAGTTGCTCTGGTTTGCATGCTGCTTTCCTGATTGAGGAACAACTTTCAAAGGAAACTTCTCTTTCTCTTTGTTACTCTAAAAGCTGCTCTCTTCATCACCACTCATCAGCGTCTTTGTGGAAATATGTTTACAGCGTTTCTGATATGTTATGCAGAGATAGGATGTGTGTAGGTATGGGTTAGTACGAAATATTGTGACATCTCTACATTCATAATTCGCTTCTATTTTCCGATGAGTTGTTTCTGTGTAAACCTTTTGAGCAGGTAACAAACATTCCCTTTAAGCTTGTATGAGTTTTTTTTGAAAAATATTTTTTTCTTCGATATAGCATACAATATTTTGATGGGAAACAAAATATTAGCTCTAACGCATATGGTTAGTAAAGTAAAATGGTCTGAGCAAATCTTTCATTATATAAATTTCATGTTACGTTACTATAAAAGGAAGTGGAATTTATTTCCTCAAATAAAGTTTACATGTGTGAGTTCGTTCAAAATGATCAAAACTGGATATCCTGGTGGTAGTAATATGATTAATGTAGGGCACAGTATTCCTATGAGAGACTATGTTAGATTTCTATCCTCCACGGTGATATACTTTCACAAGTACTGAAATTCAGTTCTTTGGTAACTGGAGACATAGTATTGCCCCAACGAAAGGGAAACCATTGTGTGATAATTAAGGTAGTAATGCGTTAACGTATTAAAAGTGAACTCCCTATTTATCTGTATTAAATAAACGAGCCGTTGTGGGAGAGCACATGTGCCTTCTTTAGGTCCACAAGAACAGTTACTATAAGCATATCATGAACCGTATAATATGCATACTTAAGTACTCTGTAGAATGATTCCTCCTCCATATACTCACGTGTTTCTACTTTTTAATATTAAACGTGTCGGTGCAATTCCCTGTAAAGTTTACCACCGTCACTCATCAAGTTGAGCTGCACCAACTCCACTACATTTTCAGAATTAAAAAGGAACTAAGTAAAGAAAACTGCAAAAACTTGTGAAAGCGATAGCTTTCTCTTCTTTCCTAGTGTTATGGCATGTCAAGCGGAGAAAGCACGCGGGGAACGTGAGTAACTTTCTTTTTAATTTGTGCCCACTTAAGTTAAACTAAATTCCCTACGAGCATTTATTTCTAAATATCATTTAAAAAAATTATGGGACAATAATATATCACGATATGTATATAGGCCCCCACATATGTAAGTAATAACATATAATATGTTATTAAATATATTATGCGATGACAAAAATTATACCTATCGGATGTTTACCCTTAGGTTCATCCCGTTACTGAATTTCAAGTTACCAGAGTTTAAAAAAAACATAATATACATATATACGCAGGCTGGCAACATGAACAAAAATGATAATGGGCTGCCACAACAAGCATCTAAGAATTGAATTAAAAAATGCCATATTAGTATCTTTCATTCAGTTAAGTTGAAAATCACAAACTAAAATGTACCGAGATAAGTGGCATTCAGAAATTCATCCTACGACATTTCATTCATCACATCTCATACATTTCATACTTGCAACAGGAAGGAAGTAGTAGGAAGTTTTTAAATCCCCTACAATTGAATTTGGATAACTTGGCGACTTTTTCCATTTCAATGCCAGTAAATAACGCGTAAGATATAATGTCAACTTTTCCCTAATTTTTCTCCTGCCATATAATTTTTCCAAATTGGAATTTCCAACTAGCCACACAAAGCAAACCAATACTTTCATGACCCTGCTGTTGTCAACATGAACTAATAATACACATGCCTGTTTATGGGATGCTGACGCAACTCTGAAACGCAGAAAGTAATCAAAATTACTGTCTCAACTTTCATAACACTTACATCATGATAATGATGAAAAGTGGAAAGAAGACAATATTGCTGAAAACACCGGAAAACCACGAAACAACGTGATACAAAGGAAACAACCCGAGTAAAATGGAATTCTCATTACAAAACGTGAAATGGTATGTGAATCCATACGTAATATTATGCATTACTACAAGTACGACTACTTACTACTTGCACCCGTGTAAAGTATGTTTCACCTTGGCTTACCTGTTTTACCTGCACAAAAGAACCTTTCTTCGGGTATTATACGTACAAAACCATACACACCATTACTATAACCCCCATAACAACTTTTATTATGTACGATCATCATCAACAGACAGGTCTTCCAGACTAACGGAAAAGGAACAGGTTGTTCCTTTTCCTAGATACCCATATCGTATCGTTACGATACACATCCATTCCCTGTCTCGTCGACGTTCAATTCATATCATAGTTGATAATGTACTTTATGTAATATACATTGTATGTTTTCCGGTTCTGTCTAGGCACTCTTTTATAGCACTCTGCTTTTATATATATGATGATGTTATGGATTAATGATGGTAAGTAAGCTGAAACGTATGTGAAAGAAAGCATTGTAGAGAACGGCGAAAACATATATAGTGGAGTAATAGACATGCATAATACCAACAACCAGAGATGTAATCCCAGTCTGCATTTTAGTCAGGTAAAAATCGGCAAAGTAGGACACGATGCTAAAAAAAAGTTTTTGATCATATCTTTTACATTGCGTTGTTGATCGTGAACGGACAGTCAAAAAACCACATTGTTGACGATGAACATAGGTACATACACACTATTTATTGCTTGCCTATATGTTATTGTTCCCATCCCTTTTGCAAATGAAACAACGCCGTCATATGTCCTTTTTATTCTCTACATTTTGTATGTCATTATATCTATTTTCACTCAGACAGTGTATAAAGCTATATAAGTTAGACAGCAGTTTGCAGTATTAAAAAACAATTACAGTGGCATAATATGATATACAACTTACACAACATCGCATACACACAGTTTATTTGTAGAAGGAAGGACTAGAGATAGGAGTAGACGGGAAGCAGTATTAAAATTAAGCGGTTAATGTTATTTCCTAAGTATTATACATGTAGCATTCACTGTCACGACGATGGAACTTGACCAACTGGAAGGAAGTGAGACATGCTATTGACAGTTTCAATATAATATGCTACACACATCCACACACATAAACAGCCGGTAAATGTTATTATTTTCTAATGAGGAAAGTTGACTTCATTTCACGTTTGACATGCCAGCACTAGCTCTCATTCTCTGTGAATAACAAGTTACATTTGGTTCCCCTCGGATTTGTTCTATAATCATTATCATGCACCGTACTAAATTATTCAAAGGAATTTGACCAGATTCAAGGTTTTTCATCAATTATTTGCATACAAAGTTAGGTCGGCATCCAAGCCACATGTATAGATATAGATATAACTTGTGTAATAATATGTAAATATGTATGTTGAGAACCCTCAAACAAAATATTCTCTAATTCCAAGTTATCTCAAACATACTAAAATCCCCATAGTCTTATGATGTCTCCCATCGTTTGTGTATAAAATTTTCTTCGCAGTTCGCAATCCAAACTAATATCCAATTCTAATACTTCAAAAATTTATTCTTAATTGTGCAAGAGTATAAAAGGTCCTACTTGGAAGCATAGGTTTTCTGCGTACGTATATACAACGCGTCATTTCCTCATGTTTAACACATTTCTTATGAATTGATCGATTAATCCATATAAATGCATGCAAATTTATTGTTATATTCCAACTTTTCTTGAAAATCGAGAAGGAAGCTAGTGCAAATTTGAGAACAATAAATTGATAATCGGTGTTTTTTGTAAGTGTTAACCTTGACATTCACAACAAGCTTAAAGGTTGTTTTTGCAAAATTTTTGTTTTTGAAGAGTAACATGATAAACTTACATAGTGCAACCAACATTAGATCACCTTACCATTTAATCTTTCCGAGTTAAATGACAGGAATTAAGTAATTTCTTTTTCGTATTGAAGACAGATATTGAAAGTAAAAATACAAGCCGACGTTTTAGCAAAATAAAATAATGTAAAACTCGATCAATATTTACATATTTTTATTTACAGACTGCCTACAAAGAATTTTAGCAAAATAAAATCTTATAACTGTCGTAATAACAAAATAAAGCTTTGATCTTCATCATATCATCTTTTGAATTTTAAAAAGTAATAACACATAATTAAATTCATGATGCCTTCAAAACTTATTCTCATTCATTTAAACAAGATCAACAAAATTGTTATTAAATGAAAGTGTTACTATGTTGCTTGTATTTACTTTAGAATAAAAAGAAGAGGAAAACTAGTTTAAGTCTCAAGCATCTTTGCTAAAACAGAGCATTGGCTTCCTAAATATATAGTAGTTTTTAAAAAAAAAAGTAGCATTGATAAGCAATATATATATATAATATTCATAAGAACTTTTTCAACCTAGTACTACGTTGGCTACATTAACATTATACTATGGTATTATTATTGGTGCAGTTATGAAAGCTAAAAGGCTAAACTATGCAACATGCGTAATTACAGTAGAAGTAGTAGTAGTAGTAGTAATGAGACTTTTGAAGGAAAGTAAAGTGGGCTGTGGGGAAGTTTAGTTTCAATTATTATAACGTATGTACTTACAGACTACTAGATAGGCAGACTATATGCGGTTCTCTATGCCTAATAAATGCATCCTAGCTCTCAAACTGTTACTACTTACTAAATACTACTACTTTTTTGCAACTAGAATTACAGTTGAGAGCTTAAAGCAAAAGTTTTTTAAGCGGAAAAAGATTATCAGTAAAAATAGCATAGCTTAAGTAAGCACATATACTACTATGACATTGACGCATAATATAATGATAATGAAAACATGTTAAGAACTTTTATGTGTACAGAAAACTTTTTCATTTATTTTATTTATTTAAGAAAAGCAGTTGTATATTTACCTATATAAAATATACATACATATACATATATATATATAAACCATACAAAACCCAGAACAATATGTCCATATTGTAAAGGTATATGTTAGAATTGTCACTAGACTACTAAATACCATAGCCAACATACTACTACACTGCTTGTAAATAATGAATTTTTATTTTCGACACAAAAACTTTTTTCATATAATATAACATTTTATTGCGAATGTAGCACACACACACACACACACACAACAGCAATTGAAACAAAGTGTGACTGTGGTCGTAATATTTTCCCTTACGCATAAAAGCTTACCATTCAATACAATCACCATACCATCATCATCGCGTCGTCATTATTATTACACCAAAAAAAATGTGTAAGTTGACTAACTTTCACAACAACACAGAAAAATGGCAGTAGTCGTGGCGTTGTGGAGAGATGTGAACAAAATCTCTGTTCTCTTCTGCTGTCTCTCCCCCTACCTACCTGTGTAAAAGACGGTGCAAATTGTAGTAGTAGTAGTAGTGGTAGGTAATAGTAATAATATGCAGTGCGTGGTGAGGTATGGCATGGTGAGGTATGGGTTAACCACATGACACGTTTGTTGTAATAACCTGTTGTTGATAAGATTCGAGATTGTAATTTTTATATACATATTTTTTGGTGGCATAGCATTGCTTGCTGCATAAAGTAATAAGTATGTATGGTATGTTGGAATAAGCTACCAATAAGGTTCATGCAACATAGATAAAAGGAGCAAGTTTTTGGTGGGTTGATGATGATGATGATGGCGATTATTGATGATCATGATTGTTAGGAGGATATATAATATAAATTGTGTGTGTGTGTCTGAAAAATGCAACAATGGTGCAAATAAGGGAGTAAGGAAGAAGAAAAAAAGAGAAAAATAAATAAATGAACATTTTATATATTCAATATGACAATGGTATAATCATAATAACAGGATATACTCAAACTAATTCCTGTATTATGATTTGATTACTATTATGGTTACAATCGTGATGCATTGTTGCATGTAAGTATATCTGTGTTTTTCTGGCTAATGTACATACATATTTATATATCTTAGCAGAAACAGAATATATTATTAATCATCATACTACTAACTACTTGTTATACATAATACCATTGTCTGCCTGCATTGAGCACCATCAAAACCAGAGAGTAGTACATGACTTACTTTCTCAGATGATGTGATGGGAAACTAGGTCAGTAGTTTTTTTTTATTCAATAGAGAAAAGAATACACACTCACTATATATTCGCCTACTAATAAAAAAAACTTGTTTATACCTCAAATAAAACTGGCAATGATGGTAGTACATGTACATATGTATATGTGTGTATATGTATACCTATATATATAATAAATGTATTGCAATTTTTTTTTCTTGATGATAGTCAAGTCTACAATGTTGGATGGAAGAAGACCATTAGTTTGAATGCATAATAATCATTCTGCACTTCCTCTGAAATTGGCATGCAGCCGGTTTATATTCGTCAGTGTTTTTATTATCTATTTTCAATTTCTTTTTGTTTTAAATTATAGCTCAGAAATATTTTTTTTTGTAATACTGTAATTTTTTTAAGACTAACTTACTTCTTAATTTTAAAATTGATTTCATCATATTTTCGCAACTTGTCGCTAGCATTCACCTTGCAATCAACTGATTTTAAATTTAAATTTTTTTATTTAAATTACAGATTTTTTTTTTACTTTAAACTTATCTCAAAATACAAAATATTAGGACAAGGGACTCTCGATTTAAGTCACATGCAAGCAAACTCATTTCATACATTTTGTACTGGTAGCAATAACTTTAATTTGAGAGAAAGAAGATCATGTGAAAACCAAAGGGGTTGAAATATAATATCCGCCTATATGCATAGTTCGATAAACCAAAATAAAACATAATCATGGGATTACTAATTTGAATGAGCTACATTAATAAATGAAGGAACCTACAACCTACTGCTGTAATTCAGTTTTATTATTATTATTATGCATACATACTTACATGCATGCAACAACACTTCCTTAAAAACGCACCATATTATTATACACGCAAAAAATAATAATAATAGCACTTTTTGTATTATATGTAATATTCTTTCATATTCTGACTTCTTGTTTAAAAAACGCGTAACAAAAATATACGATTATAAAGATGAGTTGAACTGAGAAAGGCAGATTTTTTTTTAAATGGCAGTCGCTGAAGCCGTAAGTTATAGTGCGGTTCTGCGTGCGTGTGTTTAGCTTGTGTTTGCTTGGCCATAATATATACCTAATTTGACTGCTGCAGAAGAGAGATGCAGCAGCAAGAAGCGCATATAAATATGTAAAAATGCTCTGATCATGATGATGAAAAAAGATGATCGTGATGATGCAGTAACCTAGTAACCTAGAGTAATACTCTTGTTAAACAAGACCTCGTTTTTTCCTTCATTTGAAATGCTACTACTACTACTACCACCATACCACCACTACAAGCGCATAATAATGATGATGATAATACTGCTTACACACAGAAGCATCCTCCCTCCTCCTCCTCACATCATACCCAAATAATCTTTTCACTTGTTGTTATAATCAATATCATCATCATCGCCATTTTTTTTATTATTATTATTATTACTGTTACATTACATTGTTGTTACCCACATCTTCATGCACAAAAACCACAAAGAGCGGAACTAGGTAATCTTGTAATTGTAATGATGATCATGATGATGATGATGGAAGTGATTCGTATTAACGCAAGTAGCAAAAGTACAGCAGCAGTGGTGCATATTATGTGCATAAGTGTATTAGTCAGTACATTGAAGGGATCATAAGAAACAGCAGAAGAATTACATATTTTTTTTAGCAAATCACAGTGATCTTGTTGGATGGATGCAAAAATTATATACAAATATATAATACTAAAATGCATACATATATATATGTTAATGACGATGAGAGTGTACCAATTTCCTTTATAAGATAATATTTTTTATACGCGTAAGGGACGTTTACTTGAGATGCATGCTTCAAACTATGATCATATGATGATGATGATGATCTTCAGCTTCATAAGTAAATGTGCCACAAAATGAACAACGAGAGACTGACACTGACATTGACTTTGACCCTTGAAGTGTTGAGCGTTTATAGGACCTCAGGAAGTTACCTTAAAAGCGTGTAATTTTATGTAGCTTGTTATACATGCAAACTAAAGCTATAAAAAATTTATAGCTATTTATGTTATCATTATTTTTATTATTTTTCTTTTTTAACAATACGCATATTATAATAATGGATGTTAAGGCACATTTGGTTACTATCGCAATAAGGCTGTTTTTATATTACTGCCTTAAAGTTAAAAAACGAAGAAGAAAAACATTTATTTGAATGCTTCAGGTTTAATAGACTCAAAAAACAAAAACAATCTTAATAGCATTACTGATAAAAAATATGTATATACATTTGTCTAAATTAAAGAACAAAGGTATAAAAAAATTTAAACAAAAACAAAATGAAAGGAAGTGAATTAATAGTGAACGTGGTATAATATATAAATGTATCTTTACCATTGCCATATATTCATCTGCGTAAGCAGCTTGTTTGGCTCACAAATACTATCCCTTTTATTCGTCATAATAACACACATAGCAACAAGAACTACTTACACTAGTTAAGGTAGGTTATACGATAACATAACCACCACCATCATCATCATCATCGTATCTCTCTCTCTACTAGCACAACTAGTCATTCTTTTTTTTACTACTTTTCAAGTAAGTGAATCTGCAAGTAAAAATTGCAGAGAGCTAAAAGAAATATGATGTTGATAAAAGTTGAAATATATCGAAGTAAAACAAGTATACCTATATGTATTTAGGTAATATATACATATCTACCATTCATTTACTACTATTCTCTCTCTCTCTCTCTCTCTCTCTCTTGGTAATTTTGTTGCACGCAAACGTGTGCGTTTTTTGCGTTTTGTTGCCGTCAATATAGTGTGTGAAGTGTGTAGAGGTTTGTTTTCTTCACGCAGCAGCACGGAAAAAAGTAGTCGTTTGGTAGAATAATGTATCAATATAACGTGTGTGTGTTAGTGTGTGTGTGTTATTAAGAAAGTATAAGCGCAAGTAGTAAACCCCTTTCTTTTCCGCTTCTATTTAATATGAAATCTAGTTTTTCCCATAAGCAGCTTCTTTAACTAGATGATAAGTAGATTTTTTTGATGGCGTACGGATGTATGACCTATTATATGCGCAAATTGTTGTTCTTTTACACACACGTATAAAAATAATATGTGTGGCAGATGTATGCATGTATATTATATGCAAGATCAATAGTTAAGTAAAACGGAAATAGTTGCACTTTTAGTATGATTTCTGTTTTTTTAGATACAATTTTTATTTTACATATTTTTTTTCCTCATTGGTTGCCTTACAAATCTTTCGATAATTGAAAATTGTAACTCCTTTTTTTAAACTTGACAATTTACTTTGTACTTGTTACTTGTTTAGTAGCATGATTTTATTTGGCGTCGTCTTAATTACATTTACAGTGATAAAGATAAAGTGCATTTCAAAACTGCAAAAAAATTGCTTTTAAAGCGCCTGCAATATTGGATAGCAACAAACCATTACCGTTATCATAAAGTACTTAAAAAAGAGCACACATTTTCTTTCTTTTTACGCAAATCAACTTGTTAATATATACACTACAGTGTCACTGTCACAAGTCATTACAACCATATATACGCAACAAATTGATTTAGGACAATCCTCGATGCTAGAGATTCGTAAGGGAATGTAGGGAGAGAGCAAGGAGGCATATATATTATGTATCTGTACTTGGTGTAAAACCGAGAAAACCATGCTGCTTATTTTTAGACCTTTTTGCTTTGTTAAAAAGACATAGCTTTCTCGCCTGTCTTACATATTATATATAAAGTACTTACATACGTCCATATCGTGAGCGTTTTCATAATCACACACCATCCTCTTGGGAAAACGTTCATTCATAAAATGGAACGGAATTTATGCGCTCTATTTTCAAAGATGCAAAAAATTGAGGTCTTGGACCTATCATTAGATATCTCTTTTACATAACTTTTTTTTTAAACAGCTATGTACGTATTTATATGTGAACACACAGTTTTATTTTGGAGGAGGGTAGTGCTTGCAGTACAGAGTAGTACTGTTACACTTAATAAACTAGGTCTAATCTGGCACTCGACTTTGCACTCATTTTGTCCTTGTCCACTTACGTATAAAAAAAAATTAATTTGTGTCTCTTGCCCATAATATTCAACAAAATTACATCACATACACACATACAGTAGTAGTAGTAGTAGTAGTATAATCAGTCGCACTCCAACCCTTTTTTCTCTCTTCTGCTCACACATGAAAAGTGAGGATGAAAGTGATCTCACTTAAAAATAGAACCGGCTTGTGGGTAAAAGTGGTTGTTGCATATTATTATTATTTATATTATTATTATGATGTATATATATGTTACATGAACATTTTTTTACACACATAAAGTTCAAATAGAACGCATCATGTAAATTAATCTGTTTTTTGGAAACCTAGACCCATCTTTTTCTCAATGGACTATTTAACAAGTTATACATATACTAGAGAAAGAGGAATGATGCCCAGTTATATGAATGTTTGTTTTTCGCTCACACAAATGCACACATGTTGCATTGTACAGTGGTTGAAAAATTACCTTGTTGAATACTTGTAGAAACCCAGACACAGCAGACACCAAATCGTCTATTGCCTTACGCATATATGATGATGATGATATTATCTGGGAATGACCTGATTTTTATTTTCACTTACGTTACAACATCATCAACATCATACGTAAGTAGTCAAAAATATGTGCACAGCTTTTGTTTTTACAAGTTGTGCCTAAAAAAAAGTTGGTACGTAGTCAAAGCAAAATACCAGCGTAAATACATGCATATATGCGTGTGCTATTTTACACAAAAAAACATTTGTTTCTACACAAAAAAAAACTTTGTATCATCTCTAATTTCTCGGTTTTTGTTCCTATTGAAGATTGTATTTTTGTTTTTGTCAATGCCATGCTGCATGCATGCCATAAAAATGATCTCATTTTCAAGATGCCATATAGTACTTAACAAAGTCAAATAAGCAAAAAATTTGTTTTAGGCAAGAGTTTGATTATGAGTGTTTGTGTGTGTGTATAAAGTAAATAAGGTTAGTGGTCTCAAGTGGAGTGAGATCACTCTCATTATTACTTCATTTTTCATATATAATGTTTAACTGCGCGCATGCAATAATTTAATTTTAAAGGAATATTGTTGCTAGATTTGCTACATATGCACAGATGAATACATACATACAAGCTTAAAGTTCGCTACAGATTGTTTTCTAAAATAAACTTGTTTTCACTTTATTTTGCAAGGGCATCTGCAAAAAAAAAATTTTTTTACAGAGGATTACTTCAATGAAAATAGTTTAACGCAACAATATTGAACTCGTGACTACACACAGTAAAGTGCAGTAACAAAGGTGATGTAGCTTACGTCTGTGTAACTTATATTTTTTTTGCAAAGTAATACCCAAGTACATATTGACACGAGAAGACAGCATTAGGTTTTTACGATTATCATCATCTTAAAAAGAGCAAATAATAATGTATAAGTAGCAGCATCATCAGCAGCAGCAAAACAAAGTAAAAGCAAAATATGTCAAGATTTTGAGAAAGTTGTTTCACAATATTTTTAACATTTTCCTCTGCAAAAATATGTTAACCTGAATTCTATTCACCACTTTTATTTTACTCCTCACTATTATACCACTCTATAATGTATAATACAATCCGATAATTTTACGCGGATTTATTCTGATATTTTCTTTTATATAAAGAGCCACGTAACAAAAAAGCCAAGCGTATGTTTATAGAGAGAGAGAGAGAGCTTTAAGTTTGACTGTAGTAATACGGAAAAAANGATAATTTTACGCGGATTTATTCTGATATTTTCTTTTATATAAAGAGCCACGTAACAAAAAAGCCAAGCGTATGTTTATAGAGAGAGAGAGAGAGCTTTAAGTTTGACTGTAGTAATACGGAAAAAATGACAATAAATAAGAACTACTTGATAATAAGCATACATAGGTATTATGGTGTATGAATAAAAGATAGGTAGGTATCAAGTCATCTTTCACTGTGTGACGGTTAGACTCGATGAAGAAGATGATAAAACTATCGCAACGCAATGTCAAGGTTTGGTAATGAAAACAGACGAGTGACACACATTCTCTCGACTTGGTTGATACGGTTGTGGTTGCTGAAGCATGGTGCACACACACACACACACACACACACACACACACACACAGATATATAGCATCCCAGACAGCTAGTTATACACTACAGCGCGCAGCGTCATTCCTTTCCAACAACCATCAACCAACACACCACCACCACACCATTACCAGCAAAAGAAAAGGAAGAGCTGACACGGTAAAAAATCGTTGGCTATATTGTGAATGTACCTACATATATATTATATGTATGGTTAATTATTACGTTACTAAATAGACTGTAATATAATATAATATGCATACATCAAAGAGAAGAAAGAACCGTTGTTGTATCATCATCATCATAATAATATCGCATCGTAGTTCAACACAAAGTGTGTACCGACACACACATACAAAGACGTATATATAATATAATGGTCATGTGATAGGGATAATAATAATCATAATCATAATATTCGTCACAAACACCGCGTATTCAAATGGTGTTACGTTGGTGTGCTAAACAGAATTCAGGTAATTGAGCATATTGCAAGAAAGAAAGAGAGACGCAAAGACAAGAATAAGAGGAAGTAAGATTTTTCGTATATTGTTTTTAAACCATGCAAACACAAATAGAAAAGTGTACATCTACAAAAAAAACCATTAAATTCTTGTTACGTGACATATTCAGCACGGTTGAAATATTCTCACGTTGAGATATTGAACATCATTCTCATCCATCAAATTAATGTTGAATATCCGAACAAGGCTACCGTAAAAATATTTCTCCCATGAGAGAATTTTGTGCACTAAACTATTCTCCGAAATCAATAATTTTTTTATATATATTTTATTAATTATTTGTTAAATAAAACACGACATTAATAACGACAACCATTAAGTTATTATGATTTTAATGACATTATATGCTGAACCGCTGAAAATATAAACCCGCATTTTTATTGTTAGCGTAATTTTCACGCTTTCTGGATCTGTTAAATGGATAGCTGTTTATGAACAGGTGACAGGGATAATCTTATTTAAAAATTGTCAGTGGAATTTACATTATCACTTGGCGACTTGGAGGAGGTATCATACCCTGCTGGATAATCCCCCTTTTAGCTTTAAGATGAATTTTTCAAGATAATTTACATCTCGAAGAATAAAACGGTATTTGACATATTACGAGCCAGTAGTAGTTAAAAAGGCGATAATAAAAAATAATAATAAAGTACCCATTTTAAGTAGTTACGCATGCATATTAGTAAATATGTGCTGACTTTACATGCACACGATATAAAACAAATTGATATGCAAAAAACAAGCAATATAACAAGGCGCTAAAAACGTAAAAGGAGATAAGTACAACATGAATGAAAACTAGACAAAATGTTTTTTATGTAGTTCAGAGATGCTACTGATGCGTAAAAAAATTGTGTCTTTTATTTTGTATGCAGCATTATTTTCCTTTAAATACGAATATGTAATATGATGAAAATTTGTTATTAGGTTACCATGAAAACTACTGTCTCATTCTAGTCTTTCTCTCGCTCAGATTTATTTTTTCTGCCACCATCATCATCATCATCATCATCATCATCATCATGAGCATCATGATCATTGCCATAATCAGCAGAAGTAAAACGCCGCTTCCAATCACAACCTACTGCATAATAAGCTACATGAATATAATGTAATATAGGTAATATAATAATAATAATAATAATAATGGGAATGTGTACCAACAACCAACCACCACACATGCATAACAATGCAAAAATGCAGGCAGGAACACCACCA
Source organism: Zhuqinia jingwanae (assembly GCA_027744095.1). NCBI lineage: Eukaryota > Metazoa > Arthropoda > Collembola > Entomobryomorpha > Paronellidae > Zhuqinia > Zhuqinia jingwanae. Next base: position 28,186 of record JAHZNC010005952.1, on the reverse strand, counting down.
ACACCATCACCTTCATCATCACTAGAAAATGTTGATCCTCTCGTCATCATCGTCATGAATCATGATGATGATGATGATTATATTATTGTATCGCGTCACTTTGCTTTATAGCAACTTGTAACAACATTAGAAAAAAAAGCAGTGAAGCAGAAGCAGCTTCCCATTATATTCGCAATGGCATCTTTCTTTTTCGCTTGTATGAAGAGAGAAACGAGGTCAACCGTTGTAACACAAGCACGGATCATTCGCGCTGCTGCTCAACAAGTATATAATACATGCATACATGCTTCTCTCTTCATTGAAACATCTGCGTGGCCATCTATCTCCTGCTTTCATCCTCCTCCTCCTCCTCTTGTACATGCTCCTCTTGGTGCCTGTGATTGTTGTTATAAAAAAAAGTACGTCGCGCTCGCTATAATATACTTTTGCTGCAACGTTCAATAATGCTTTTGGCATTCATGGTGTGTTTTTTTTCTCTCTCTCTCTCTCTCTCTCTCTTTCTCGAATTTGACAACAGTGATGGTTGAGCGAGCGACACACTAAAAGCAATATGGAAATCCGAAAAATGGATAAGTCATGGCTAACGGGACTCTACCTACGTTCATGTATTTTTCATGTAGGTACGCACACATACTACACAAAATAGATTATGTATTATTCCTTCTCTCTCGCACAACAATAACAACAACAATATAATAATGGCGGAGTAAAGTAGAGAAAACGTTGTGGAACGCTCGACTCCATCATCATTATTATCTCGTAACTACATTATTGTGTCCGGATGAGCGGACAAAAAAATATCTGGGTTGACTACTCTGAATGATGTTTTAGCTCTTCTCCTTCATGTCGCTGATTCTTTTTTTTCGACTGGCATACATTCATTCGCGTTTCAAATATGACTACAAATAAAGAATAGGATAGCAGCAAAGCATAATAAATTATTTTTACTACGATTATCTCTCTAATATTTTTTTTTAAATATATGTATGCTACAAACCTACATGAATCGTCTTATAATAATAGCACCAACTCTGGTGTTGTTGTTCGTAGAATCATGATGATGAAGATTGACGATATGAATCATATTTGCAAGCAAGGGATTATGTTACACACCCACAAAATTTCAATTTGATGTCACTGCATTTCTTTGCTTGGTTGGTTGTCTGAGCATACACTAGTGTACAGAGAATAACTAAAACACACTATATTTCCACTGTCTTTTCATTAGGCGTACATATATACCTATATATGTATGCATCTTATCATATTTATTAGTTTAGTTGGAATATAGGGGGGGAGTAGAAGAATCCTGTGATGGATATCAAATTTGCATTATTGGACAGATATTCCGGAATTATCACAATTCATAAGTTATAACTATCACATACATACAACTTGGTGACCTATGTATCTGTGTGGGTAGAAAAGAAACAAATATCAAATATATGTATAGGTACATATGTATATGCAATTAGTGCAAACTCACTTGTTAAAAAGGATTAGAGAAAGAAAAAAAGAAACCATCAACTTCTTGCTTAGCCTCCTTGACCAACCCTTCTTCTCATCCCAAGACAGTAGTCAAATTCACAATTATGACAGCCTATTAAAAACCAATCTGTTAACTTGATATTTTCAACCGGGATCCAAGCATTGTTCATTCAAAAAAAATTGTAACGATGCTATTACAGTTTTTTTAATGCATAATAAATAATTAAATGGGAGGAAATGTAATATTTAATTTACAATTTGTACAAGTACACATTATTATACACTTTTTTGGGGGAAGTAGTTAGATTCTCAAAATCAAGGTGCACAGCAACAGTAGCATCTAGTTAAATGTCTGACAATAAACCTTTATTATTATTCTAACATGTGGAAATGGTATTTATTACCATTCACACCTTTTCAAAAGAAAAAAAGATACGACTGCAATGAAAACTGCATATTATTATGTATGTATGTGAAAATTTATATGCAAATGTTTAAGTACCTCCTGTAACAGTAATCTGGGTCACGCTTTAAAAAAAAAATTTATAGTAAATTCTCTAGAGCACTACTTGCACTTGTTTTTAAAATGCAATTTGTTATGACTACGCCGATAACAATTGCATTGTTTTTCGACGTGATAATGCCAAACTAAATTTATCGTTTTTTATGTACATTATAAGCTTCCTATAAATTTTATACGCGATTAAAATCCATAATATAAAACTTGCAGTTTAATATATACATATATACATGTATATTGATGATGATGATGAGTGGAGAAATGATGGGAGTATCAAAACAATAAATTATTACTACGCTCGCTATTACTATTATCTGTAATCTGTACTCAACGTTATATCTATGTATGTATATTGTGTATTATGGTGATCAACGCTACAATAAGCATTTGAGTTTAGCATTGAATTCATTGCTACCAAAACTGCGAGCATGGTTAGTTTGAAGTGGGGAAAATGCACAACTTGTCGTTTCGTGAAGTTTTGATTGTTCACTCTATAGCTTCTCTGCGAGTTTTCAATGCAAAGAGGGGGACAACCTTTCAAAAAAGAAGAGTAGAACCATCTTCAAAAGAACCATTCTTTTTTAAAACTGTTGGTGGTGAGCATGAGCAAACCAACCTGTATGTTATGCATTGTGTAGTAAAAGTATAATGATAATAATATTATTATTGTAATTGTTAAGGAGGATAAGGCACGAGTATAGATAGTGTGTGCGTACTTGGTGTGCGCCTTGTAGTATCGTCGTCACCATCATGAATTTTTGCCGTGTGCCTACAACAAGCCAGAGACTTATCATTATACATATATTTTTTTTCATTTAGGAAAAGCTTTTGCATGAACATAGCTAACCATAATCATCTTCCTTTGCCGCAGCAGCAGCAGCAGCAGCATAGAAACATTAAATGCAAACACTTTGAAATAGTGTGCCAACGACCTACTTCCTATTTTAACATGTTGGGAATTCAAATTTCCCTATCATCGGCAAAAGAGAAAAAAAAAGTATAATGCTTTTTTCAACAACGGATTTTTGTCAACTGATTCTATTTGTATCGAGTTACATTCAACATTGCTTTTAGTTGCTTTACTAAATCCATGCATCCAAGCATAAGTTGTTCTTAAATGGACATTTCTAGTTCGACGATTGAAATCAATATTATTTCATAAACTGTACAAAAATAAACTTTTAAAACATCCAAAAGGCGCTTTTAGGTAATACATATTTTAAATGTGAAAACCACAAATCTATTTCAATTTTGTGACATTAATTTTTCATGTTGTGTAAAATAATAAATAATTGTAGAATAATACATAGGGAATATGGACGCTGTTTTGTAGTAACAAATGGACATGCAAGTTGCCAATGTGGAATGTAAAAACAACAAACATCCGAGGGGAAACGAGAAAAGAAAACAATTACCTCTGGTTTTGTTTTGTGCTTGTATGACAAACTGAGAAGAAGAAAACTATATCAAAAAAATATATACATGCTATATACACAGACATTCATATAAACACATGCAACAATAGCAACTCATTTATGCATTGTACACGTTTTAACAATATATGATTACAAGCTCATAAAGCGTTTATACTACTTACTACTTTCATGGTATATATGTGTATATATATGTATGTATGTATCTGTATAAATTTGCAGTACACTTACTACTTACAAGCATCATAATCGTGATCATCATCGCCATTTTCAAATGAAACATAATAATAATAAAAAAAAGATAAGTATGCATGAAATAGAAGAAGTCTCGATGTAGGAAAGTGGGTCACTGTCTGCTGCTGAGGATTGAAAGTACGGAAAAGGTGTAAAAGGAATTCAGGTTACAGAGCATCACTTCTCTGTGGTTGTGTATGACGGCGAGATTAAACCATACTACATTTTATATAGCTCGAGGCTTTTCAAGGTCTAGATCACCAAACAGCATAAGCAGGAATTGCACCAGCACCACAAGTAACAAATCCAACCAAAGCAACTATTCATTTTTTTTACTGGGATGCGAATTCTTGCAAAACAATTTACTTTGTTAAACTTCGGGATTTTTAAAGTACTGCAAAATTCAGTTTGGGAATATGTATTTTATGGAAATGTTTTTTTTCTTCAGTAAAATTAGACTTGATGCCTTTAGTTTACACTTGTTCTTTATTTATTTTTTGGGATATTATATATCTCAAAAAAAAAAATTAAAGAGCAAGTGTGGATATTGTACAAGCAGAGTAACCATGTGAAAATTTGCACCTCCGAATTTCCAAACCACCGCCGCAACATTGTATGAGCACCTGTGTACTATAGCAAAGAATTTCGAACGTGAAAACAAGAAAAATATAGATAAAAGAAAAAGATGATTATAATGATGATGCTGAAGTGGTGGTTGTTGTGATGGTGTGTGCCAACAATTTAGATATTGCATTTACTTTTCTTTCAGTAGAATACCCATATATGCAAGAAAACTAGTTGTTGTACAGTACCAAGTAGTATACCCTCACACAATGCATACCTACATATTATTTTACTAAACAAGAAGGAGGAAGAATGACTAGTTATTTTCAGACAGTGAAAACACAAAATGCGTAGCATTTCCTTAATGCACACATATTATCATTACTACATACATACTCTCTTTACCACCAGAGTCTTAAGAAGAAGGAAAATAGGGTAAGCAGATTTTTGAATAGCAAAAAGAAGAACAAATCATCCCTGCTGAAAAAAAAGTGTGTGAGTAGAAGTGAATGGGAAGTGCAAAAAATTGCATGCAGAAGTGTGGTTGACATTACAATATGATATTTGTTTCTTATGTTCAACAGCTTATATGATTGTTTGATGTTTTAGCACCAACATCCCCACCACAAACACAACAAGCTTTTTTCTCCATATTTTCTCTTCACTTTGTCGATTCATTTATAAAAATCGTATTATTTCGATACCAATGAAAAAGGCAATAGTCATCACCACAACTCATCAGAGTACATCTTCAAAAGACCTATTATTATGCTTTGTAATTTTCTTTGGTTGCAAAAAAGTGCAAACACGAACGTAATGTCGTGTGTGCATATAATAACCACGTAAGTATACCACCAACATAATAAAGTTTTTCACTGAAAGAAAATCATAATATACCTACCTAAAAAACAAATCAGTGTTTGTTAGTTTGAGTTGCAATCACAATTTTTTTTTTGATTCATTTCAACTGAATGAAATAATACGAGTGCATCATCATCATCATCATCATCAACAAGTGTCAACATTAAACTTATTAACATTGCACATGTCTGCCTACTCTTTTTTTGCTTGTCCTAACTTCATTCATTTTCTTTTAGCATGCATGTAGGTAGGTATACAAATTAGCTTTCTTCCTTATCTAGTAAAAGCAGAGCATACAACACAATTTTTTTTAATTCCCCCTTGTACCTTAATATACGCGCTACATTATTTGCAGAGGGATGCTGTTACGATTTTTGTTTGTTTGTGCATCATTGTTGTTATCGTTTGTTACATGATCCTCAATGAATAAAAAAATGTGTGTATGTTTATATGTATAATTGTATATAATAGTAACATAATATTATGTATGGCACTTAATATTTTTTTAATGAAAATGTGGAGCACGACCAGCCTACATTTTTCCTTTTATGTATTCATTGAAAGCGTATCTTTTGTAATGATGCCGATGTTATAATTATTTTTACCATAATACTGTTACACACACGGCAAAGGTAAAAGCAAAAAAACTACGAATGCCATGATGATGATGATAGTTTTCAGCGAAATACTTCAAGTATTTTTACTCCCTCAATTGCATAAATTGTTGTTAATAAACGCTTATTGCTTTTCCCTAGCAATAGATGTATTTATCTACGAAAATCTAGCAGTATTTAGGCTATGATTTTTAAGTCTTGCTGTTAATATGCGTCACAATCTGAAATGAAAACGAGAATGTGCTCTATAAATACAACAAATGAGAGGATTTATTAATAAAAATAATAAGTATGTTAACCTATGACAAAAAGTACAAATGTGTATGCTATACACCTACAAACATCCTGTCATGTGAATGCCGTTATTTCTATGAGCTACAGCTCGTGAGCCTATTTTTGGTGAAATAGAGGATTCGTGCATAATTATTTTATAGGTTTTTTCTCCATATAAAAAACAGCTGGAAGTCATATGAAATGGCATGCTAAGTATGTGTATATAGAATAATATATTGCATATTATAGTATTATTTATTTAGTATATATTCATGAGAAGGGAAAAGGAGCACATGTGGCTCGCTAACTACGTAACATCCTGCTCACCTGCTCGATAAACGTGAATGATGTTTTTATGAATCGAAAGGAGAAAACGAAAAGTCGACCATCCATGCATACATATGCACCCAAGTAATATGTATTCCATTCACCCGCTATTCAAGTTGGATTTTTTCCTGTGATGTGCAAGTTTGAAAGGAGAGCCTTGGAAAGGAGCACATGGAAAAGTCTGCGACGGACTGACTGATCGAATTGTAGTACAAAAAGAAGCATGCTAGAAGTAAGTACCTATGCATACTTAGCTAAGCTAAGTTACCTTTAGCAATACGGTTGCAGTTGCAACAGTAGTAGCAGAAAAAGAGGTTGAGTGGGTTGAAAGAGATGGAACCAAGAAAGAAACGCTATTATTGGCATTGCTTGGATTGGCATTGCTTGGATTGGCATGATGATGATAATGATGACAGTATTGGAGGACGAGCAATGTTGTCAAAGTTGGATAGGTAGATGCATGCAAATAAGTGTACCTATATTGCAAATCCCGGAAAAACGTGAATGAACGATAAAGAATTTGACATTCCGCAACTTACCTTGAAATGTTAACGGAGCTGCTACTGCTGTGGTAGTAAATGCTATTTGCACTTTCCAAGTACAATTATTTTTGTATATGTCCTTTTTGATTGTCTAACAAAATGTGCATACTACTATGTTTCCAGGAAACTTTAATTGTCATTTTTCAATTAATGTAGAAAAAACAAGTAATGCAACACAAAACATATTTTTATTATCGGGCGTAATTCATTTTTCCACTTAACAAGTTGACGCAAAATTTTGCAGAATTATTCCAAGTGGTACAAAAGCTCCTTTTTTAAACTGCTAGAGTCCAACAAAAAATTGTATTACTAATACCCGCAATTCACAATTGCTATGTATTCAACTTAACATGAATGCTTTTCAAATATTAATATATACCTACAAATGTATATGTCTACGACGAAAAATGAGACCAATAATTAAGCGATTAAATTTATTATCAAGTTTCAGCATTACAGTTGAGAGCATGAATGTGCTTCATTTTGAAAATACCGAACCGTTTTATCTTTGGAGTTTTGAGCGACATTTTCATAATGGGAAATGACGAGTTTGAAAAATGTCTCGGCGTCAATTACTAATTTTTGAGAGAAAAAGTATTTACGAAAAAAACCTTAAAATGGCAAAAATTTTCCCTTATCTTATTTTTTACTCATCCTCTTATGCAAATTCGAATATACGCTCTTTTTGGACCTGGCGCCCTTTAGATTACTTGCCTTGTTAGTCAAGTCATTACACTAGATGAAAGCTAGACCTATACTATAGGTGACTGGGTCTGACCATGTCAACTCGGAATATCTAGCCAGATGAATAATTTATCCATGCATACATGACATAGGCTGACTTGTTTAGGGACATTTCACTTTTTGGATGATTATAAATTATCTTATATTGATAACAACTTTGGAACCGAACCACAGACAAAAAATTGAGACAGGATCCTTTTTATTAAAAAAAATCCAATTAGTTCAATAATTTTTAATTAAATACTTTTCATACATCAATCTGTATTCATTACAATTATTGGTTTCTGTGAGGCACTCTTCGTAATTCTCATCAACGAAATTTGTGTCAGTCCCGTGTCACGTCAAGCAAAGGCAAACTTTTTTCCCTCCCTCTCTCCCACACATACTCCTCACTATCATATCAACCTCATCATCATCATCATCATCATCATCATCATGACACACTTTTCATCGTGCAAAATTAAACGAAAATTCAAGATTAAGTTCAGCAGCAGCAGCAGAATGAAAATTGGCATAATAGTGTTGGCATTGATTCCCATAAAAGCATACAAGGAAACACCATTTATGCATTTGCATCATCATCATCATTATACCACCACACCAATATAGCTTCTTCATTAAACACGCCAGTTACCATAATCTTCATCAGTAACATCTTTTTTCCCTTTTCATGGTATTTTTTGCAATGCATGTTAAGAGGTCGGATGTAGTAGCAGTGAAATGTCGCGTAACGCATACACAGTTTTCTTTTTGTTTTGTTTTTAACACCATCCTATGATTATGGGGTAAAAGGCAAAGCTGTATATGTATAAAATATTCTGTATTGTAATATTATAACATGCCTTTCTATGTAGCAAATGGTAAAAACATTGTAATGAAGTTATCAGGTAATAATATATTATTGCACACACACAAAAACGCCTCTTATTTCACTCTTTAAAAAGCGTTATGTGTGTTATATATGTACGCTCTCTTTCAATAATCAACAATCCTTTCGCACACACAACCAATCAACAACAAAAAACGTAAACTTTATTGTTATATGAGATGATGAGTAATACTAATACTACTTGCGTATATATGTATATACCCCTACACTACATAGATAAATCTGTGAAATACATAATACCAGAAAATTAATTCAAGGAAAGCAAAGTAGAACACTTTGAAAGATACATTGTTGGCTGACATTTTACTGTCTCCTTTGCGAGCAGCATTCCCATTCCCATTCTCTCTCTCTCTCTCTCTCTCTCTCTCTCTGATATTTTAGATGACAGCAGAGGGTTGCCTAGCCGTTTAAGCTGTCTTTGAATTACTCTGACACTTATTCTGTGATTTGTAAACTGACAGAGCATAGCTAAAACCCAAGTAGTACACCAACATAACATTCTAATAAAAAAAAGAGAAGAGGAAAGCTAGCTTTTTTTGCATTGGTATGGCACTCACACAAACACACTCACACACACATACACACCTGAGGATGCTGATGATTATGCGAATAGAACCGTAGTAGTAGTAGCATTAGTATATAGTGTGTTATATGAGCCCACAGCAAATGTAATAGCTAATATAATGGTGTATTGTTCTTTTTTACATTATACTACAGCAGAAAAGTAGGGGTATACAGGCAAGCTTGCAAAAATATCTGTTCTCGATGCTGCTGCTTGCTGAATATGCGTATATGCAAACAACATAACATGCAAGAAGGAAGAGGATTTTGCAGCGTATTATGTAGAAACTGTGGTAGTGTGCTAATGGAGTATACGGATTGACTAGGCAAGGAAGAAAGGGAGTATCATCATCATAATCATCATCATCCGCCGCACCATCAGCATAGTTGTCGTAGTTTAGCTGTTGTGTGTGTATCCCAATGTACAAAACAAGGAGCAAAATGAGGCTCTACAGAGGAAAAGACTGTGTTGCTATTTAACTTTTGTTTAAAAAAAAATGGCATGGCAAAGGGAAGCTGTATGTTGGGATGATGGGATGTGATCATGAATGTATGTTTTGTGTGTGTGTGTGTAAGCATTTGAGTAAGGGAGAGATGCAAAAAAGTGTTGGTGCCGATGTAATAGGCTACTACTACTTCTTCTCTCGTCGTTCGTGTAAGAACAAACACCTAAAACTCCACGTTCCTTACGTTGCGTACGTTGTTCACGTTTTACTCATTCGCATACAAGCAGAGCAACAAACTAATATACACATAATATACACATGCTCGGGCTACTACCACAGTACCAATATATACAGCATCAAAGCAAAAACTAAAAATGTTATTACGATAGTGAACTAGAAAAACCGACTAAGTTACATCACGTTTCTCGCTAACTTACATTTACTTACTCAACACTTTAGGTCTTCATCAGTTATCGACGGAGGTTCCGTGGATCAAGATGATGCAAAAACCATTGTCGGTGACTTACGCGCTACTTAGTCAACAATTGATGTTGTAGGAGACTACATTGGAATACAAAACGCATAAAACTCAAATATCAACAAATATCTGAAGAAAAAAACATAGTGAACGATTATCGTTACGAAAAACCTTTTGCAGTGTCCTGCTGAAAGCATTCAAACAACACAAAAAACCAAGTTTTTTTAAAAATGGAATCTCCATAAATTATATTTACAACTAAATAAAACAAACAAATTAATTGGTGATTTCAGTGAGATGGAAAAAAACCGAGTGAACATCAAAAAACCATTTTCAGTTGTTTAAAAAATAATTGATATTGAAAAACCATCACAATATATTTTACAGTTGATACTGTCATTAGACTGTACAACTTTAAATACAAAATAATTTACTTCCTTCCGAGTTTGAGTGACAAATAAAATCATCACAAATAACTTGTGCCGTGTGCAGCAGAAAGCAGCACAACAAGACAACATATAATAATATCATTATATTATTTCAGTTTAGCGTTGGTTGCTCGTTCAAGTGGTGTGAACAAAGGATTTAGCTGCTGCTGAAAAAAAAAGATTTTTGCATGCAAAGCAAACCTGCTTCTATATAATAAAGTGAGGCGTACTGTGTGTGGTTGGTTCTCTTTTCTCCTCTTAGAGAGCTGTCACGTTTCGTGCTGGATTTTGTACCTAACTTGCCTTTTTGGCTACTACTACTATTCCAGTGGTGTTTTGATTGTACCCACTTGAGTCTACACTTTTTTTGTGAATGTGAATAGTAAACCCTGTTTACAAACAAATTTTTTTGACAAGAAAAAAAGAAGAGTGTTTCATGCTATGTTAAGCATTTATTAACTTGTGTTACACACATTATTTTACATGAACCACAATTTTGTTGTGACATTATTATTGTTATTATTAATATGAGCATGAACCTGTGTAATGATACATATATCTATCGTTTACATAATTATCTAACGAACTTGGAACAATAATAGTTAAGCAGTAAAGCTTTTCCACTTCGATCAATTATTAAAAAATACATTTATATCTCCGAATTTAAGCAGATTTTTTTTTGGTCTGCATTTCAAAATGCATACCGGTGGATTATTACTACTTCAGCCCAGACCATCAGGTAAGCATTTTCAAAATTTATGTTTAAACGTAAGCTAGAGCTTATTTGTTATATATATGCAGCTATATGTAGTAAGTTTATAAACATTCACCAAGAAATTGACGACACAATTAGGTTGACATTGGAAAAATTAAAAAAGTTATTGAAAAAAAATCTCGGCTTCATACAAATATGTTTACATATTATACATCCAACTTTGTTTTCTTTGAAAGAAGACAAGGGCTAAAAGACTGAAAACTTTTCATCTGCTGAGATGACCTTAATTTATTATTACGTGGCCCAGTAGTTCTTTGTTGCGGTATTACTAATTATAATATTATGTGATCAAGTGTGTTAGAGCCTCTCCATATATTATTTATCTTTTGATGTACCTACTCATGTAATTTGTGTGTTCTCTGTTATGTGCTTCGTTATAATAAATGTATATTATGTGTGTCTCCTTTTTGCTTGCTTGTGTGTTAGCACCAGAGAAACCGTCAGGCGATCAGTCAGTCAAACGTATATGGTAGTTGCAAGTTTGCTGATTCATTTTTGTCGTTTCTTGAAGGCCAACGATTTTTGTACATTGTGTCGGATGCTTCCTGCTTAGCCCGTTCGACAAATATCATTTCATGCTTATAATAAATATATTTAAAAAAGCTCTGCTGCCAAGCACAGACAGAGAAGAGCTGTAAAAGTAACGTGAATGAGAAGAAGTGGTGTATCATGGATGAATGGTAATAATGACAGTGCCACTACACTGCCACTACTAACGCCAACACCAACCATCTCTCCGTCCAACAAGAAATCCTATGACAAGAAGTGATAACAATAATAATGTACAACTTTTTTTTATTCATTGAACAAGGCTGTTGCAAATGTTTGTATGAGCCGAACAAGTGATTTTCTCATTTAATTGATGATGTAGCCATGTATTTAAAATTACACAATTTTCTTCTTTCGCTTTTACCACAAGTGTAAACATTTCCGTGTAATTTCTTGCGAAAAGGAACACATTTTTTTCCGTAAAGATGCATATTATATGTTTCTTAAAAGTAGGTAGGTGACAATATAGTCTCCATTGAAAAAAGGCAAAAATGTATGCTGAAGATTAATTGAGGATAGGCATTCACAATTGTTAGACAGAAAGCAAGCAAATTGTCAATTTGTAATAATCATAATCAACTGTAGAAAAGGAATTATATAATTCCGTTAGTCTACAAAATTGTAAATTAATACAGTACAAAATAGTTCACTTCTTCTGTTATCCAAAATTAGCTTTCATATTTAACTTAAAGATAAGTATTAATTGGATCACACTGGATCAAGTGTTAAATGAACTTTTTCTGTCATTCCATAATACTATAAATTTCAGGGATGAAATTATAATCAGTATTTATAGAGATTTATTGACAGGATCACATAACATCATCATCCTCAAAAGCATGCATGTATGCATAAACAAAAACATACACAAGTATTGAAGAGGAACGGCTTATGTATATATCAAACTTGTGAAGAATAAGAAAATCTGTTTCTGTGAAGATGACACACTTCACCTTGCCCTTTCTTTTAACCATGTCATTCCACTTCCTGACTGAGCATATTTTTGATTAAAAACAAGCCATCAAAAATACACATGCATACACATAATTATAATAATTATATGCACAATAATGTTAAATAATAATACAGAATACGCTCATCGATGGAATTAGCTGGTTGTGTATTACGTGAGAGTATAATTTGCAATAATATGACAGAATAGATAAGTGTATTGTAACTCCTTTCAACAATAATTTGAGTTATGTTGTCTGCAACTTGGATTATTATTTTGTATTTTATTCATTTATTTATTTAGTCAAAATATTACGACACAGCAGAAAATAATTTATTTAAAATGTTGACATTTTTTTCACATAGACAAAACAATCTTTATTATTGACATTATTATTATATTCGTGTTATATAATTAATCAGTTATTTGTTAGCAGTGTAAGGGAAACTAAAGATGATTATAAAATCATAACTGAATGAAGAAAAGTCTTCCTGTTTATAGGGAACGTGAAAAAATGTGTTTAAATTAAGAAATTAATAATATGCAAAAGCATTAAATTACGTTTCATGGAAATCATTGGAATCATTTTGTTACGCCATACCATCGGCATCATGATGATGATGATGATGATCAGAGTCAGAGTTAAGGACACATTGTAACAGTACATGACATCACACAACAGCGCAAAACGTTTCGCGTCTCGCTGACATGACGCGGAATGACACGTTATAATTAAAATAAAAGATATATAATGATTTCAGTCTCTATGCTATATATGTGCATATATAGCCACTATTACTTGTATATTATAAAATGTTGTATTCCAACGACCTTTGTCAATCCAAAAGTTGGTTAACAGTCACAGGAATTAAAAGAATTTTCATAACGGATGTATGCCATTTTTATTGCGAGTAAGTGTTTACTGCGTCTCTCTCTCTTTCTCTCTATCTCTCTGCATGTATTAATGGAAGCCATAAAAATATGCATATATGTATGTATACATACATATTTATGTCACTATTATGATTATGGAATAAGATTTTTACGAAAGATGATATAATGTACAGAGGCGATAGACAAATTTTCTTATTTTTTTTTTACAAATCCAGAATACATGCACAAAATGGCAGTATAAAGATATCTTTGTCTTCCGTTTTGGGCATCTTATTTAATAAACATACAGATTACATATTATTATTCCGCCTTATAGTTCAATTCTTCCCTGGGGTGGGTGGTGTGGTGCACCATTCATTCTGCTTGGCGATGATGACATCACACAATATGCATTAACTCGATTGATTTGTGAAACGGTTATACTAGAAATTATCCTATAAATTCTTGTGTCGTCGTTGTTCACAATTATTAATAATATCCAGCAGCAGACAGGAGGAGGAGTAGTCAATAGTAGCATTGAAAAATATCAAAAGGGTAGTAGTATGCGTCATAACAATAAATATACTGAAAAGTCACAAGATAACTTATATATTTCTTTCTGAATTGTTCTCTCTTATACAATACAGCGTTTGTGTAGAAGTAGACATGTAGGCGCATATGCAGATATGTAGGTATAGAGAGGTATGTATGTTCAAAAGTAAGTATATATGGTCCTTACAAGAAGTCATTAATAATATTGATATCTGCTACTACTACTACGGATATTATTATTATTATGGATGGAAGTTACAACAACTTCTTTCAAGCATCCATTAATATATTTAGCATGCATGCTGCTGGCTCATTCTGGCATGCCATTTGGCTGACTGAATGATATTAAAAGAGTATATTTATAATATGGTGCTGATTCTTATTAAGTCGTCGTAATATCAATTGTAAGACATGATGATATATTATAGGTATATGCATTCAATATTATTTTCAACTTCTGCTTCGTTATACCACCACTATGTTGTTGCCTTGCTAATAATACTCGTAAATGAACTTTGTAATAATAATTTCGTTCATTATAGGCAAAGTTATACATGTAACATGCACACATCTCTTATTTGAGGATCATCTGAACAAAATCAGGGTCACTTCCTCTTCCACCTTTTTCCTTTCTGATCTTTCAAGGACCCATCTACTCATACATTTGCGTATGTATCAAGTAAATTCATGCAATGATCATAATAATAATAATAGTAATAGCAATGAATTCTGATTATGCTGGTATGTTCCACACTGGCTGCAATGATGATGTGAAATACAGAATGCCGATTTCAGACATGAACGCTAAATTGATCCTTTATTGCTTCTATATGAATGCATGTATAATACCTATGATGATTGTATTCTTTGTTGAATGATTTTTCAAAGATTGGCTGTTATGTTGCGAAAGTTGAGCAAAAATTATTCCTTTTTTTTAGTAGAAGCAGCAACAGACTTGATATTTTTTAAGTAGACCCCTCAGCTATTCCATATGAGATTAGCATAATATAATATTTTTTGGCTCTCAGATTGCCCTTTTTATTCCAATTTTTTTTTGTTCCGTAGTCGACGAGATGTAATATAACCTGGAATACAGTTAACATACTTTATGATATGAGCATTATAAATGGGCAGGGAGGCCATTCCATCATATTAACTCCCATTTTAGATCTATAACGATGGATAAAAGTTTTGCAACGCAATTATTATTTATTATATGACATGATTCCATAATACATATATACATAAATAAAGCAAACATAGGTATCATATGCAAAAAAAAATCAACAGTTTTTGCGCATATTTTTTTCCAAGTTTGTATTATGGAGTCAATTAAAGGAGGTGTATAACTGTCTAAAACGCTGCAAGCAGGATGGGGATGAACTGCAAGCAAAATATATAAAATTAGAATAAAACTGTAACCTGATCTTCGTGTGTGCTGTGATTTTTTTTGCACTTTATCCTTACCAAAACAAAATCTAGTACACATAGTAAATGTATTCATATAACAACAAAAAATAACAAAAAAAAGAGTATACGACGACCCTGCCAACGATTTATGGAAAAAATTGTGTGCAAGTGTTAAAATGGGAATCATGAGGATGAGACTGATGATAAAAAGGAAAATGTAAAGGTCAAAACACGTCATTTTTTTCTTCCACATCTGGGAATGAACCGCCTTAAACATTTGCAGCAGCATTAAAAAAATGGGTGGCAAGTAGGGATAATGTTTTTCTGTTTTTCATGAATAAAACATAATAATTCTTATCAAAAGAGTTGAAGCTTTTTATTTTTATATAAATTTTTTTTTGTCAAAAGATGGTTGTTTCAATTCTGGCCGTGAATCAAGTTAAAATGATTTAAAAAAATGTTTTATTAAATGATTGAAATTAATATGGGTGGGTGGAAGAAGCATATATATGTATTTATGTTGAGTGAATAAAATGAGATAATACAACTGTTTATTGCAAATTACAATTAGCCAAGAGAGATGACCAAAACCGCAACCCATCCTAATAACTTTAGGAAATGTAACCTGAAATACTGTGACCATATATTTTTATAACGGCCATAGTTCCAACTTTAGAATCATCCCATTCCTTTGTCCAAATAAATATTAAATAAATAAATTGAACCTTTGCCAATTTCCACAAAAAAAATATAAAAAGTTTTAAAACAAATCCCTAAATATTTATACATTTGTTGTTTATAATAAAACTTGACATCTAATATAAATGATGAATGTGACAACTTGATAAAATGAAATGCATTAAAAATTGTTTGTGCACTTTTTTCGCTTATCACTTTTGGAAATAATTTTTTCTCAACGATAATGTACATATCCGTCTGTTAATATAGTAGTAATATGAGAGGAAAGAAAGAAAAAAGAAGTTGAACATGCATTATTTCAATACTTCCACCAAGAAATCAATTATCCAGGCAAGCGGCAAGCTTTTAAAAAAAAAATTAATAGATAACAAGTTATATTGAGGGATAGGTACATGCCATGTATGTAAATATTTATCCTCTTTGAGGATTGCGTGGCATAACAATATTTTATGTGGTTATGGGTTGCATGATAGCCGATATCATATATGCTCACGTGTCAACTGACCTTTGTGATAATTTGTTGGTGCAACCAAGCCCAAACGCCTCTGCTGGAATAAACTTGATGTACTTAAATTGTCCCGTTCGTGTTTCAGAATAATTTCCACATATCCCAAATAGGTACATGTGCACATTAGTAATCTTTTAACCACTTCTTATTTACGTACTAAGAGCAGCAAGCAGCACTACTCTATTGATTGCAAATTATTTTTTTTGTGGTAAACAAGATCAATACTGTCAACGTCCTCGATAATAATATCTCTTGCTAAAAAATTATTTTAAAAAAAGGTTATAAAAAACCTTTATTTTTGAGTGCATTCTCCTACACTATTAAACTAATGATGTTTTAACGTGGTTAAAGTTACACATGTCTATCCAGTATATCTAATATCTATGTATTAATTTCTTAAAACAAAAAAAAACAAGAGCAAATGCTGATGGCCTTTAAATAGGATTTTTGAGAAACAAATAACTTGAAAAAAACATTAACACTTGCATGTACCTCAGTATTCTTAATCATTACACATTATTATATTACTGTATGAATGCTTTTTTTTCAGTGAGAATATATTCCCTTATAATCGCGGATGGATGAGTTAATTTTTTTTTGTTAGGCGATTCAAGGGAAATGAACTACAACCTCTCTCCTAATGAATATACCAAATATTTATAAATTAGCATTCCTAGGAAAGTAATAAAATTAATTGTTTGCATGGTTGATGGTGTTTAGTCATGTTTATTTTAGAGTATCTTCGTTAAAAATGACTTAGAAAATCAAACAAGCGTAAATATTACATGCATAAATATATATATGTATGTACATGTTTGTATATTTTATCGAGCTGAGAGCTGATGATGATGATCTTTATCACAAGTAATGTCGATGATCCCTTTCCCAAAGGGTATCGAAAGAGAAAAAAACAAAAATACCTAAGTAAGTTTGAACTGTTCATTCTCCCAAAAAGAGCAAATAAAAAATCTTAATAAATCATAAATAAAGCATTCATAAGTTCCATAATTTTGTTTCCGGAGTCTTAATCTCGACCAGTTTTTTTTATCAGTGAAAACGTTTACATTAATTACAAATTAGGCTCCAGACTCGTCTGTCAAAGGGTCATTTCCTTATTATTATTATTACTATTATTTCCTAACTTTAAAATATGACTAAAATATTTACAAATTTTGTATAAAAAAAACGTGCTAAAGTTATTTTTTTAAACCCACCTTTTCAAAACTAGTGTCAAATCCTTAGAAAAATGTTGAAAAATACCCAAATGCCTTACGTCTCCCCAATTTAAATATTGTTTTTGTTGTTGTTGTTACATCCCCCACTTAAAATTAGATTCTGTACGTTTTGATCTAATCTTGTTTGTTTCGCTTGTAGTACCATAAAAGTAAACATTATTGTTCACAATGTAATATACCTATCTTGTACGGGGAAAATAATAGTAAAATTCACCGACACTAACATCTCCAAACCAAAATGTAATAAGAAGTGGTTTACCTGTGTGCATTGCAAGTTTTTATTTGATACAACATACAAGAAAAGAGCAAAGAAGAGCAATATGCTAGGATTATTGCATTGCATTGCGATTCGTCTTTTTTTCTGCACACACAAGAGCGCCTCAAGCATAGTATATAGCAAAGCAAAATTCAAGTTCAAGTTCTACTACTACTACTATTACTACTACCCACACATACAGAAAAAAAACATGAGAATATAAGAGATAGCTGTGCTGTATGATGTTCAAAGAAGAAGTGTTTAAGGTTGAGGACGAGTGATTTTTCAAGACAAGACTCACTTTACTTTACTTACATACTTGCTTATTTACTGTGCAAAATAAATGGAGGTTACAGGCTGATTAGGAAAGTATTTCACGACCTCGATTCCTCTTCTCTTTTTTTTCATTCTTCTTCGTCGTACACAGTCTGTCTGTTAAATAGAAAACATAATAATAATAACATGTATGTGTGTGTGTGTGTGTTGTGTGCCGTGTTGTCTTGCAAGCCATTGTTCCTCTTTTCACTGATGCTTTTCTCTCTCTCTCTCTCTCTCTTTCTTGTGGTCGGTTGCCGTTAGGATAATAGGGAAAATGCACATAGTATCATAAAATCACACATCACATTATATTGTTGTTATATTATCATATTTTACATGCATACACACATACCTACACACATTCATATATGCACACATAAGGGGATGACATACTAGTGTGATGATGATGTGATGTGATGTGTGCTAAAAGACTGCAAATATATTTACATAGGTATATATATACCTACACTTCTGCAAACTAATACAATTTTGAAATGATGATTTTTTAAACGTTTTCTTTTCAAAACTTTGCAGCAGCACAGATAGATAGGTATACTTACATTGCAAATAGGTACATGAAAAATAATATATCATGAATGTGTGTCGCCAGTGTAATACTCAACAACGAGACATGTTTGAAAAGAAATGTTGCACAGTTTTTACACACGCATCACCTACTTACATGTCAGCGTGATGGGGGTGATGCTGATCATGATGATGACGACGACGAAGAAATGACTTTTCTCTTAAATGCATGCCTAAAATGTACCTCGTATCATGATCAGCAACATCATCACATGTAGCATCATTATTATTATATGATGTACCTTCATCTTCTGTGAATCTACTTTTTTTCATTGTCAAGGCACGGAAGCACAAAAAGGCGTGCTTCAATCGCCCACTGCTGCGCGTTCAAAATGCAGCATTACCATTATTACACTTTTAAGGGCTTAAATAAAATGGGATTTTAAAATACTGCAAAGAAATGTGCTACACGCTCTTGTCTACTCAAATCTTTTTTTTTAATACATGTCTTTTTAAATGCACTTTTGCTGGCTCTCTCTCTATAAGAAATTAAATAGATACACCCTTCTTCTTCCACCACCACCACTGCATTTTATTATCGTAACGAAAAATAATGCAAGGTTGAAAAATAAATTCATAAAACTAAATATGGACTTACACCTAAAGATCCCCGTTTTATATTGAATTTTAAATGTTATCATTATTATTATGATATATGATGAATTATCGCAAATAATTAAATACCCGAAAGAATGACGATGACGCTTATCATCATAAAATGACAAAAGGATTATTACACAAAAAAAAGTTGTCAATGTATATATCCTCCCCTGTATGTGGTGGTACGTATATAGGCATGTATTTTCATATTATATTATATATGGTGGCGGTGACACACTTTTCCCAAAAGCTTGTTCCACATTTCTCCGCTGTTGCTTTTTTTTTACTCTTTCACAGATCTGATCACGATTATGTTGATCATGACGATGATGATGATGATGATAATAGTCACAGCATGCATCGTATAACAATAATAATATATTATATTGATAGTGTGTCAAATACATGCATAATACCATAAAAAACATTTCGGATTACGTGTACACGTATTTATGTATGTGTGGTGTTACACTAACCTGTACAACATACAATAAGCGTCATTCTCATCAACATCATCAAAAGTGCCTATCTTATCATCTCCCTTGCGCTCTCAAAAAATCATGTTAAAAAAAGGAGATGATGCATCAGCAGCTGGAAATTCGTAGAATTTGTTTTGAGCACGCTGCATTCGCATTCCTCCAAATAAATACATAAAAGTCGAGCATGCACTCACACAAATCAAACTTTTCTGCTCAATTATCAAGCTGATATAATCGCAAAAAAAAAAGAAAATTAAGGTTTTGATGTGGTAGGTTATGCGGATACCTTTCTCTTGTTTTTTTTCCACTTAACAAAAAAAAACTGGCTTATGAGGACTTTCATAATATTTATGTATTTAAAAAAAATCTTCTACTACTGGCCACAGTAGTAGTAATAATAACAACTGTTTTTGTTGTTGGCATACTTGACGAGGGGAGGAGAGTGGGCAAGTAGGCCAACAGGGAGTCACCAGTTTTGGCACCTGGATTACGGTACTCTCTCTCTCTCTCTCTTTGAGAGCTAAACATACATACGCATACCTACATTTTTTATGCATACAACATAGACTCTTTCGCAAAAAAGTCGTCAAAAAAATAACTACTACTCCAGTTGAATTTGTTGTTTATTTTTCTACTATTTTCATTTTTTATTCGTACCACCCATTTACTTACCAGTACACACACACGACCCTATAAAACTTGCACGCCTAAACTCTCTTTTTTTTATACAAGACTCTCCTGCAAGTTGCATGTTTATGGATCTTATATTATTATGCATGCTTTGTAGCTGTAGTTAATACATACTAATAATAATGTGTAACAGTAATAGTAATCATATTATTATGCCAGTTTTCTTTTGCAACTCGTTCCAGTAACAAAAGCAGTACTTTGGCCTAGCTCTTTGGCATCACAGAAAAAAAAACTGGCATAGTAATAAACACGCATCACTGGCTTTCTATAATACTTGACACTCAGTCAGTCATCATCATCTCCTCACACAAAAAAACAACATCATCATCAACAACAGCAACAGTATAATCATCATCATCATCATCAATGCATCGAGAAAAAGTGGATTAGCAGCACATATCATCATCATTTTGCATTGTATTTTTATGTGAGTCTACTGTATACATTTTACTACTCACTGCATTTTTTTACACACAGAGATATATACATGCATAAACCTATCTTGCTGTTGTATAAAAAAAGAATGTGCGTATAATTCTTGCATTTCCTCTTGTCCTACTTAATTTTGTTGCCTTTTTTACCACACCACCACCAATAATACTACTGCCCCCACCACTACACAAAACATTTGCAAGTGTACATGTATTTGCAGTGCATTTTACCTTTTCATGCCATTGTTGCTTCAAATTTAGAATAAAGTATAATAATAATAATAATAATGTTTGTGTGTGTATGTATACATACATATTTCTATTGTGTGGTGTAGGTAGAAATTTGTTTGCTTGGTTGTTGTGAG
Organism: Zhuqinia jingwanae; assembly: GCA_027744095.1. Lineage (NCBI taxonomy): Eukaryota > Metazoa > Arthropoda > Collembola > Entomobryomorpha > Paronellidae > Zhuqinia > Zhuqinia jingwanae. The sequence continues at coordinate 6,507 of JAHZNC010005952.1, read as the reverse complement.
ACTGGTTGCAAATGGAGAATTATGTGGTCTCCAATCTCGCTTTATCGTACGTGCTTTGCAATGTACATTGTTAGATTGTCATGCATGTATATATAATAATGTGACTTACTTGTTGGTCTTCGTTGTCGTGTAGCCATATAGCCATGCCATAATCATAAATGATCTACGTCACACACCATAATATATTGCATTGCGCTTTGTACACAGTAACATGTATGTATAATCAAAATCTCTCACAGAATCAAAAATCTCACACTTTTTTTTTGTGTTTGAGACATTGATCCTGACATAGAAAAAAAAATCATCATGCATTTCCACCATCATCATCAACATCATCATATAAAGTAGGAAGGAATTGCACGATGCAAGCAGATAACATTGAACTAGTACTACTACTTATATATGTATGTATGCCTTTACTTGTTGCGACAACTACATTTTTATGAGTTCAAGAGAAGTAGAGATTGCATGATAACAAAAAAAAATGTTGAAGAAAGCGATAACATTTTGCCGACTTTTTTTTCCTTTTCCCTAGAAAAAGAAGTGGATAGATAGGTGAATTAATTTTTGTTGTTGTCGACGACGGGAGACACTCGAGTGTCAGAAATTGAAATGCGTTTAATATATAAAAAAAAATTACTAATACTATGAAAAATATGTCACATAATTTATGGTGATAAAGGCATGATTTTTTGTGAGTAAAGCACATATATCCCGCTTATCATTGCAAATCACAAATTATATTCGCAATCATACTCATAGTCATCATCATCATCATCATCACTTGTGGTATGTACTGTCAATTGAATTGCGTTTTTTTAGATGTACCCGAAATACGAAAAAAAAACTATTTTTGTTTGCATAGTACTTAAAGAAAAGTAGGTCAGCTACATGAATCTCATTTTCAGCTTCCGTTGATCCTCTCTACCACCATTACTTTTTTTATTATGGATGGCTAATGAATATTTGATGTCTATTTTGATGACAACGACAATGATGGTGATGATGATAATGGAGCCAACAAATAGGAAAGTGTCGCATTGACTCATTATATGATTATTACGGGTTATTTGTTTAGTTAAATCATTCACAAGGGAGCCCGATTTTATATTATTGAGGAATGACTTATCATAATTTAAAATCTAGTACGCACACAAAAAAAATATATACGACGATGATGATGATCATCAACATCATCGGCATAAATATTTTTAACATAAATTTATGTCATAAAAAAATTGCATTCGAACATACTTTAGCTTGTTGAGAGAGTAATAATAATAATAATACACAAAATCGCATTGATAAATTGTAACCACACAGCAAGGACTAGTGTAGTGGAATAACTGGTAACTGGCAGAGATTATCTCTTTCGGTCCCACCAACAAAACACCGCTGCTGGCCATATCTTCCATAGTACACATTTACCTATAACCTACATACAATATACTACACAATAAACATTTTTGCTCATAACTCATCTTCTCGTATTTTTGAGCTCGGCTGGTACTCAATGTGGCTGAGAGAGAGAGGATGAGATGAGGATGAGATGAGGCGGATGATGATGATGATGATGATATGATGACTTTACCATTTTGTATGCTGCTACCACATCATTGCCATGAGCAAATTTACCTAATGGTTCATTTGCACAAAAGAACCGTTAGGAATAAAACTGATGCAAAAAATAGCTGCGGTATATAAAAAAAGCTACTACATGTCTACTTCTTCTACTACTCCCGTTTGTATTTCATGATGATGAGCATGTCATTGCTTGATTGTTGTTATTACTACTCCATCTTCTATATAATATGTATATGTATATATGTATACATTTATTTATTACGGTCGTTCGTTCATTGAACATTGAAAAAAAAAATTTCGAAGGAGATCGGAATCCATTGATAATCATGTTCATCATTGTCATATTATTCATGTACACTTATAAATATTATATTGAGAGATACGCAATACCATGTCAAATAAAAATGATTACTTCGATACGACGACGATCATGATAGATGACACTATAAATAAATAAGTAAGAACTATCCGACAATGATTTAACGACGGTCATATATGTCTCATCTCTGTTATTATTGGGCTTGATCAGTATCATCATCATCACAAAAAATTACAGTAAATGATGCTGATGATAACATCATGTTGTATTATTTTGTATCTTTATGAAAAGTATGTCCATTTGTGCGTAAATTTTATAAAACTTCAAAACCCTGCTCATCAAAAATCCATGAATGGCTATATTATGTATAATATGCGCCATAACGAGTGTAGCACTCACAGTAAGCAGCCGTGAGTATTGTATACGACTAGAAGTAGTATTACATTACATCAAATCCCGCTCCACCACCGCATGATCTGGGTGTAACCTCTTACGTTTTCTGTGCTGATTATCATTATCATTCTTGAATCATGTAACATTATTATGGAGGATTTTAAGGTCACTCACAGAGTAGCATACAACAAAAAAATATAACCACCATCACCACCACACATAAGAAGGTGGAGAAGATTCTATTTCTGGTGAATTGCGTACAGGTACCTCTAATTCCGTTTTGATGTTCCTGTGCGCGTTGTTGTTGTTGTTTTTTTTTTGTTAAAAAAACAAGAAAAATACACACCAGCAACTGGTGATGATTTTAATCTTATGACGAATTAAAGATGTTGTAATTTCTACTACTATACATTATAATTACTATTATTAGCGTATTTTTTGAGGATGTGCAAAAAATATTTAACTTACATTTTCTGCGTGTGTGTGGAATTAAATTTGTGCGTACCTAAATCTTTTTTATTATTTCTGCCCAATTATTAATTATATTTCCATGTCAATTCTACTATTATTATTACGAAGGTGTAGATAATGTGTAGTAAGAAAGGTACGGTTCCATCATCATCATCATCATCATCAACCACCTCCTCTAACACGCAAAGTTAAACTGTCTTTTTTTCCTCCACACAGACACACACAAAAACACAATATTATGTGCCTTTTTGCGTGGAAATGGAAAAGATACCAAAAATTCCATATGATTTATCCATCAAAACATATGAATATGTATGAGCAGCAGCTATTATTCTCATCATCAGCAGCATCATTGTAATAATTGTAACTAGTATTTTTTGCAACAACTACACTCCCAAGGGTTAAGGACGCAATTTCCTACACTGTGGATTAACAGAAGGCTATCTCGCGAGTTACACTAATATTAACAATTATGGTCGATGGTAATAGAGATGATGATGATGATGATGATGATCGTGTAAACAATAAAGCAAGACTCCATCCTCTTTTTTTTATTTAGGCATTATTATTTAAGCATATATATATATATATAAATTACGCATGTATTTCGTAGAATATATACATACTACATATACATAATAAAATATAAAACTGGTGGTGGTTCCAAAAAATACATGGATATTACATTGTACGTGTGTGAGTGTGGGATGATGATGTAGCCACCTCACTACTTTGGCAAACACCTCAACCTTCTGACCATTCAGCCAGTTAACTTTCTCACCTTGACTTTGATAATGACTTTGGCGTTAATGAAAACGGCTTCATCGTCTGCTCTGAAGGACTTTGACTGACTGGCTTACATTCTTCACTTGCTGCCTTTTTTGTCTCTCTCTCTCTCTCTCTTATAAGCTATATACATTGTTTAAAGAGAAGAACTACTATGTTTGTAGTTTGTAGGCATTTATATTTTTTTATTCTGCGAGCACGCACGTATGTATATTTACAAGTACGTACATTACGTACAGTGAACCATTCATCTTTTTTTGCCATTGACTTTGAATTTGTTGAACAAAAAGTGCAATGTAAATAAAGTTTTTTTTGGAGGGGGGAACTATAACAAAATAGGAACTACGTCATCCTAAACTGGATGTTTAAATGGATTTTTGGACTTGGCAGATTTGTCTCTTTTTCTAATCTGTACAAGAGCACCTTGTTTGGTGTTTTTATTTGTTGCAAAAAATGCATATGAGAACCAAGTTTAGAGATTATTTGCATTATTATATTGTTGGGATGATCATATCATGAGCATTTAGTAAAATGTCACAGGTGGGCCCACGCACAATCCGAGTTCTTTATGTTCTGGGCTGGGAGCAAATTGTATATAAAAAATATGGAAAAATATTTTTTTGGTTACGCTGCCAAGAAAATATCGCACAAGTAAAATAAAAATGTAAGTAAAAATACAAATTATAATAATAATCAGATAATGTGCAAGCATATATATATACCTACCTAATTTTAGATCTGTAGAAATGGTTAAAGATAAGGACATGTTGTTGATTGATGTATATATTAAGATTTGATGATAATTATAGTTTTATAAAAGGGTTTTGGGGTGTTGATAGGGCATATACATATTATAGCTTACTTAATGCTTTTGTATGGATATAGCATAAAATGATATACCTTTAACCTTGTGTCCTACCACCACAGCATTTCCATGTCATGTTTTCTTTTTCGTCCATTCATCCTGCCTCTTCTGGGCAACAATTTCACAATCCACCTAAACTAATATAACCTAACCCTTCCTTATACAACATCAAGAAGACAAAACCAGAACGAGAAGGAGGGAGTTGAAGCACAAAATTCTTGAGAAGTTTGTACATATAGTAGTTAATTTATATTAATATATGCATCCGTAGGTAAAGTACATTTACAGAAGAAAAAAAGATGTATTATTTTGTTTTTGTGCAATACTTTGTTTTATAAGATTATTATCAACATCATTCATGCATAATTTATATTTCCAATTTATGTATATGTGCACGGGTCTATCCGCATGGAAGTTCATATTGATCCAGATTGGAATTTAATTTTTATCCCTTTTCCAACAATTGTGGAATACGAAATAAGTATTATGCAAATTTCAACTCAATCACCATACACCATCGCTTTTCGACTCTGTCACCGTAATTTGAACTTGTGCAGAGTGCAAGGTAACTTGTAGGTATGTTATGTGTAGTGGTACATATCAGAGAGAGAGAGAGAGAGAGGGATAAAAAGTATGCGTATAACTATTATTATTATCATCATTATCCGCAGCGTCTCTTTAATCTTCACCATAATTTATGCTGTGTTGTGTGTGTGTAAAGAGAGGAAGATGTGGAAGGTTCTTTCTGATGACGATCATCATCATCGCCAACCACCAACCAGTATCATCACAGTTTGCTCACAGTTCTCTTTCTGTTTCTATAAAAATGTCGTGAATTATGGAAGAGCTGATGATGATGATGATGATGATGAGTAAACCGGAAGATACTTGAAAAAATCGTTGCATGTTCAACAACTATAATCTACGATAATAATAATGGCAGTATAACCAGCTAAAAAAGTAAGGTGGTTTGTGACTACTGAACTAAGGTATGTATATGTGTTTGTGTAATCCATTATTGTACTATATATTATATAGACACACATAGCAAACAAAACAAGAGTCAGACAATTGCACTGATCCAAGGAGATTTATTTTTGAGGGTCATTGGTTGTTACTCTTACTTTGGTTATAAGTTCCATTATTATTACTTCTCTCGACACAAGTTACTACATACCAGAAGGCATGCTTGTTAGTCATTGTGGAGTATACATATGGACAAACACTATATATATATATATACTCGTACTTATGTTCTAATACTTTATTGTTGTTGATATAATAATACTTATAACATTATTAGGTAAATGCCATTCATCATCCATTCGTCTTATCCATCTCGTTTTTTGATCAGAGATATATTACTATAAGCAAGTTGCCTTAAGCAGCAATACATCACATCTGTATTTTCTGTATGCACATCAGTTCAGCATCATCATGTAATAAAGTAGTTTTTAAAGAGTTAACGCGAGATGAACAGAGATTAGCTAACTGAGAGATGAAGTTACCAACGTAATATTTTTGTGTACACGTAATGCGTACTCCTTTACAAGCGGAGGAACGCATGTCATGAGATTTGAGCGTCCATTCATTCATTAAACTTAATATTATTATTTTCATTATTATTTCATGACAGCCAACTACTAACACGCTTGTGTTTAAAAGCTGTCGTTGTTGCGTACCAACCACCGCAATGGCTCAATGCTATCTTTTACATGGATAATAATAATAATAATAATAACAATCATAATGATTCTTGCAATAGTAGTAGTGGTGGAGACATGAATACTAGTTTCCTGTTCACCATTATTGTACCTATTCACTTATTATGGAAGAAAATGTAGTCCAATGATGCATGAATGTTGTTTGATGCTTCACATTTTTTTCTGGATTGTATTAGGTAACTACTTGGGAATGAGTGTCATGTATGTAAATAATACAAACAGTACTACATTGATCGATTTTTATAGTTGAGGTAGATCAAACTGACACCTGAACTTGGCATATTACACGCGCTCAATTTTTCATTCAACTAATTGGTTTACAACTTCAGTGGTCGATCCCATTTATTATATTACAAGCATACGTA
>JAHZNC010005951.1:0-13022 GCA_027744095.1 Zhuqinia jingwanae | reverse complement strand
ATCAGCAGCAGCAGCAGTATACCATGCCAGCTTTTCCCCTCTCTCCAGAGACAGGGAAAGTCAGGATCGACTGCTGTGTGCCTAATCTAGACTACTCTGCAACTCTCTCTCTCTCTCTGCTTATATGATTGTGCCTTTGAAAAAGCGAAAGGATTGAAGAGCTGCTGCTGCTGCTCCTCCTCCTCTGTTCCTCATGTGAACCAAAGCAAGAAAAATCGATATATATGCATATATTTCCAACTTGTCTCAAACCAAAACCGGGCAAAATATTTTTTTTTAACTTGTAACATTATACATCTATCTACTTTTTTCCCCTCCTGCTGCTACTCCAGTTGTTTCTGTTTTCATTCCATAATATATTCCATGTACATCTCTGTGTCGTCTGATTACACACATATACTCTCCAATCTTGTTGGGAAATCAGCGAGACTACAAAAAGAACAAGAAAGGGATTGCATTGCTTTTTTTACAACTCTGCACAGAAAAAACAGAGAAGCTCAAGCTCCCGTTGTTGTCGTCGTCGTCATCGATATACTTTACTGATGCGATGGAAGCATGGTGCCAATCCAACCAGGAGCCAATTCTAGTTGGAAGGATGCTCAGGTGTACAAAATAAAAGCCGTAATCAGGACAATCAGGATGAAGATGAGTTTATGATTAGTTGTGTATGAACACGTTTGTCAGTGTTGCTTTTTTAAATAGCGCACTCATTCCTCACATGTTGTACTTTTATTTTAAAGTAAACAAAATAAAATTATGTAACGGTAAAAAAATTTAATTGAATATTTTTTGGAACTTAAAATATTAAGCAAAATTGAAATTTTTGTCTAAATTTTTTTTTCATGTTAAAATTTTAAGAGCAAGAAACGAATAATGCACAATAATTTTAAAATATTATTTATATATTTTTTGGGGGGGGGGGGGAAACGGAAAAGTATAAATTTATTTTATATTTCGAAATGTTCGCTAAGCGTAACGTAAAAAAGGTAAATAAGAACAGAAAAAAGAATGTAAAATACTAGAGATACCTAATATTTTAGCTGACATTTTGTATATCTATCACAATCAGAACAAGAAATAAGAATATCATCTTTTTTATGAGAATGTTTGAAAATAAAAGTAAAAGCATAAAAAAGTATAATGATGCAAATAAAGTCTATAAAAAATCTTTTATTTTTTTATGGTATTGATATTGTTTGCTATTTGTGGTTTTTATTCTGATGTGCTACTTACATTTTTATTTTATTTTCCATAAAAAAATAGTTTCCATGAAAAATATGAGACAAAACTTGAATAAAGTTTAGAATAACCAAAAAAACTGATAAACCTATCCTGTGATATACCTACTTATTATTATTTTTTTCAACCGGGAAATGGGACACAAGTTTTTTCCTTCTATCCATTCCATTAAAATAAATTTCATGTTTTTTTCTAGTGATGCTGCCATCCTGCCACAGATACAGAAATGTACACAGACTACACATAAATGAGACATGCTTTTTTCATACACATCATATCAGTACAACGTATTTATATAAATTGATGCCTAAACATCAATAATAATAACAATATCATCATCATCACAAAATATCCAGGTAATACTTACCTTCTTTAAAAAATGTGTTCACCTTTTATTTATTCAACTCATACAAGATAATTAGGTACTCCACTTTAATTTTGTTTCGTCGAGAGCTAAAGTATGAGCGTGATGACAAGATGACGCTGACAAGAGTAGAGCGTGATACGACATGAAATGATATTCTCAACTGCTGCTGCGAGTGTTCAAGAGCGTTTAAGTGTGCCCTTTTTTCAAAAGTACGCAGTAGGATTGATAGCTAGCATTACATTTACATTACTAACTATACCGACTTGAAACTCTCTAAAAAATCAGATAATATTCTGCATATTAGGCATTTTATAAATACACCTGTAATATATGTATATCTGTACATTATTATAAAGCTGTGTGCGAAGTAGTGAAAAGATTTTTTTTGATATATCAATTCAAAGATTACATTCAACAAAAAAGTAAGCGCATAATATACGAGAGAAAAATCACGCATCCTTTCTGTTTGTCCATATTCCCGTGTAAAATTCAAATTTGTTTTTTTTCTTGTCGCTTTTCACCGGGAAAAAAGTATTGGAAGGATTTTTTTATCAAAAGAAAAAAAATCTTTGCTTTATCATGATTCCTTTCACGCGTGCCTTTACTTACTTCCCACAACATATAAAAAGGAAGATGAAATAGGAAGAAAAAAAGAAGATTGGTGAGAGTGAGGACGACGATGTTTGATATTACGCTATCATCTTTCATCTTTATACTCCATTCTTTCACCCCCCCCCCCCAAATACATAAAGGAAGCTGATAGTAGTCAGATCAGCTCACTTATTTCCTCACATCTTTACCTTATAGCTCAACAAACATCATGACACGAGAGTCCACAAGATGATATGACACGGACGCAGAGTAAAAGCAGAGTAAAAAGATAAAGTAGTAAATAATCAGCTTTGTCGGGTTTCAAAAGGAAGGAAATAAGTATGCTTCATGTCGTCGTGACAAGGAGAATAAGAGGGTCTGAGAGGATATACATAAGATATAGGACAGCCTAGGCTATTATTTATAATCCAAATTATTATTAAACATATTTTTCACTTTATTCCAATTTTTTATTATTTTTTTCCTTTCAAGATGTTTTTTTGTAGGGGGGAATATATAATAATAATTAATATGACAAGTCAATAAGATCATCATCATTTCTCGTTAAAAGTCTTTGCGAATTAGATTGATTGACAGGTTTTTTGGGGTAGGACGGGAGAGGGGGGGAACTTTCCCAATTCAATTTAAAGTTATATCCATGAACCACGAGATGGAGTGATATAAGTTATAATTATATGCATACATTTCAATTTTCAATTTACGAAATCCTGGCAAAATATATATTCAATTTTGAATTATTATTCTGAACAGCAGATTTATTCTATTCTTTATCGAAAATTTGAATGACAAAAGCAGAAAAATATCCCCCAAAGAAAATTCACAAAAAATATACATCCATTTATTTAACCAAAAGGCAATTACTAAATTGATTGAATGCCTGCTCTTGTTTTGTTGTACATGTCTTTAAAAAAAACAAGAAAAATTGAAATATATAAAACAAAAGCCAACAAAAAAACTACTCACCAAAAAATACCATTTTTTCTTGCAAATATTCTTTTTTTCCTGAAAGCTTTTTGGGTATATTGAGTATCGTGCCATATGAAATAACAAAAAAATATATAAATAATAATAAAAAAAATATCTAAAAGAATTACATAAACTTCTACCACCATCACTGTCTAACCTAACCAGAAACCCTATTATTTCCTTTATTTTATTACAAAAGACAGGAAAAATACCAAAAAATATATACTATTCTGCTGTATTTCCAAGAAAAAAAATCTTGTGCAAGTAAAGAAAAATGAAAGGGAAAGAAGTAAAAAAACGACGACAAGTGAAAAGAAGGGAAAAAATACCATCTGCTTATTTTCCGGGTACATACGTAGCTATGTAGGCATATTTATACGTATTCGCATTACAATTTTTATTTCCTGAGAAAAATCAATCAGACAGGAATTGAAATGGGAATATATGTATATTTGGAAAATGTAAATCATATTTATTTGAAATTTTATTATATACTTTTTTATGCAAATATGCGTCGTACTAGTAATTTCCAAAATAATGCATAATTCCAAAGTACTATTATTGGCCAGGATTTAAAAAAAAACTTTGTTATGTAAATTCTTTTACTTATTTCTGTTCAAAGTCAGTGCGAATTTATTTATTTTTCCCAATATTTGCCAGATTCAAGTAACCCGAGCAAAAAAACCTAAGTAAATGGATATGGGATGGATAATATTAATAAATTGACAACAGATGTAAAAGAAATGATTATGTAAATTGGTATAAAATTAATAATAATAATTTATGCATCGTCAGCAGACTAGAAAAAAAAATTGGAACAGATTTGATAATAATAAAGGCTATAGACATTGGCGTGGGCATCATTATTATTTGGTTGACACTACTACTGCCATTGTCATAATCAGCCCACTAGAGCATTACACTTTTTACACATGACATGACATACAACGAAATTATTATTTTTTGATACGACGACAAACGACGAACGACATTTTCATGTTGTCATAGTCATGCGATATTATACATATTTTTTCTGGAGAGAGAGAGAGAAAAAGCGCGCTGAAAAATGATTAAAGCTGGAAATAATGATTTTCTATTTCTGATTGGTTATTGCATTATGTCGTCGGGACTTTTTTGTGTGTGCTTGCTTTTGTGATGGTGACTATGGTGAATGCCCATTCTTTTCCCTATCTACCTTGTTAAAAGCAATTTTGCTTTCATGTGCAGACAAGGACGAAAAAGAGAAGGAGAAGAAAAGAAAATACGTGAAATATGGTTGGATGGCTTGGTTGATGGTCGGATAGGGCTCCTACTCTGTAGTAGCCTACAAATCGATCCTATTATCACTCCAAGAGAGAAACTCAAATGTACATTCATAATAATAATAATAATAATAACACTTTCTACTAGCTACATGGATGGAAAGTCACTATTTTGTGTGTGTTCACTATGATAGTATTATTGCCATCATGTCATCTCGTCGCATTTTCTTTCTCCCTCTTTCAATTTTCCTCATCTTTTTTTGTGTGTAAAAGTGAGGCAGGCGACGGTTGGTGATGGTAGCAGGGTTGAAGGGAAAGAGAGAGAGATAGAAAATAGTTTTGTTCTAGAGTCTCCCTGTCGCCCGATCTATCTCACTTTCTTTTGGAAGTAGTTTTTTTCTGGCTTATTTTGTAGTGGAACTAGTGAACATGGTAGTATTAAATAGTGTAGGCATATACAAAAGAGAAGAATCAAAATTGGTAGAAGGAGAAGAAGACGAAGCGGAGAGAGAGAGAGGAAAATTGAATTTTGTCGCTTGTGTTGGTGTGCTGGGAAATTTGGGAATGATGATGAGAAGGAGGAGGAGGATGACAACCAAGCGACAAAAAGAGAGAGAGAGAGAGAGAGAGAGAGAGAAGAGAGACAACAAAAACAAGGTAGGCAACTCTAAATAGAGAAAATCTAACTAAGTAAGGGGCTGTTCATGTAGCAATATTAGTTGCAAGAATCACATTCAGAAAATATATATTATTATGGTTTATATTGAGAATTTTGTACCGGGTTTTATTTGATGGCACAACAACGACGCATCGTATTTATTGAAATGAACCTTTTTTGGATGGATCTCTAGACTTGCTTTTTTTTGGTTATTTATTCACTGCGGTAGTGGTGAAGGTGGTGGAACTTGGTGGTAACAAGATTCAATTGAATTGATAAAGGAAACCAGGTTAGTTTTCTCCTGGCTTTTTCTACAATGATCAGATCATAGACATGTCATGTTATGTCATTCTCCCTTGCACATCTCTAGAGATTCTGTCTTTCACTCTCTTTCACACACACACACACACACACACTTACACACAAAATGTACACAAACTCCAGAAAATATTATATCAGGTATGGTATCTCTCTCTTGTTTTGTTTTTTTGGAGGGAGTGGGGAGGGGGAAAAGTATAAGTTGAAAATGGTGGTGGTGGGTGGGTGGTTGGTTGAATGGAAGACGATGACGATGATCATGGGGGTGGTGGTGGCTTACTTTGACTCGACTCAACTTTGTGTCTGGTGTAGGTTTTTTGAAACTAGGAGAAGTTTTTTGGATAGGAAGTTTATCTACTTGTCTCTTGTTTTCTACTTGTCATGTCACTGTCATTTACACGACATTATTATTATCATCATCATCATAAGATGAATACCTACGTTTACAAAAGTAAACTTGGAAGTATATAAAACGCCACAAGCAATTAAATTTGTAAATTCAGAGGATGGTATTACATACACGCGTGCCCATAACAACAAAGAACAACATTCAATTAAAAAATTGATTTTAATGATGTGAGTGTGTCTGCAATGATGCCATGCATCTTTCTTTCTTTAAAAGGTCAATGGATTTAGGGCAAAAACGTGTCTTATCTCCAGAGTGACATTTTTTTATACAAAAAACTTACTAACAGCTTACATGAATGTAATGCATCAACATAATTTTTATTTTATTTTAATAAATCACGTTTCTTTGTGTACTTTTTTTCGTGTAATAAACGACTATACTCTCCAAAAAAGTATATTAGTCGACGTACGTACGAACATACGTAATAACTGGATTAATATCCATCATTATCCTCCACCGCATCAAAAGGTCGTCTCCATTTTTGTACATGCTTGTCTCCTGTCTGCACACACAAATTATTTTTTTACATGCAGCCAATTTACCCTACAAAATATATATTTTTTGTAATATATTTTCTGCAAAATAAATTTATTTTTTGAGTATAGTACGTTATATAGTAGAACACGACATGCATTTTTTTAAATGTATTGTCATTATACCTTATAAGGTGACGACATAATAATAAGTTTGCAGGCTTGAAAAATATTACAGGGGGAAAATGAGATGAAGACATCAAAAACCACAAAGTAAAAAGAAAATTGTTGACTCGTAGTTTATTTTTTATGTATTTTTTTACAAAATATAATAATAATAATGTATTTTATGCCAACCACGTACACCACAGCTACTTCTACTACTTCTACTTGGGTAAAAAAGAGAGATGAGTATGAAAATGATGATGACACCTTTGTTTTGGTACGGTATTCAAAATGTAATAAAGACAGCCATATAGAGAGAGTGGACAAGTGACTTTGTTGACAGGATCAATGCATAATGGCTAAAGGATAATAATAATAATAACTGAATATTTGTTATTGGCATGGCTGTTATTATTGTAAAATTAAATGAGATCAGGATTACGACGGAAGTATGCAACAAAATACACACGCAAAAATACCGCCGCAACAACCCACGATAAATTTGGTTTGGTTATTTTTTTCTAGTTGATTTAAAGTATATTTTTTATGTTGAATATGATATCATCACCATATCATGTTTGTAGTTAGTATATATTATGGTTTTGTATAAACAATTGGTTTTTTGGATGGTGGTGGTGGTGGTGGTAACCGACACCGAATGTTGTTGGCGGTGGTGATGATGAAGAAGATTATTAAAACGATTTTTTTTAAACTTACCGCATCCAAGGAACGGAACAACAGGATATGTCTCACGGCCTCTGCAAGTCTTGACCGTTGACTGTCTGATTTGGGGTGAACCACCTGGAAAAAACAACACAACAAAATAATAAATAATTAATTACTATTTAAAGTTAAAACCATTATTTAAAACAAGCTTTTAAATAATAAATTAGGTAGTAGGTGTGCTAATTAATTTTCGACCGTTAAGAGTTCTCTAAAAAAAACTGGTTTCGAGATTTTAAGTATTTTAGCAGTCGTTATGATCCTAATCCTAAATAACATGAGAGGATTTTTGAAATGCCAATTTCATTTTCGATGAAAGTATATTTTTTAAGTACAAGTTTCCAATTCACCGGATGATATAGCACAGAATGTAATGATAAAACATTTGGATGAATGGTGTAATCATTATCGATAAGGTAACATGTAACATCAACATGTGCATGTCCATGTCGTGTCGTAAATATCATTTCTGTTTAATATTATTATTATGCCTTTTGATCTTTTAGTATCCCCATTTTCTTGCATTTCATCCTACTTATCTGATCCGATGATGATCAAAATAGAACGAAATAAAGTAGATTAAATTTTCTGTGCTGCTACTCTCTTTCTCTCGATCCCATTTCTACAGCCATTTCATACGAAGAAAAAGAAAATATGTGATATTTGATGAGGATGATCCGCTTAAGTTAGACAGTTACATGAACACATATATCTCATATATCTACATCCACCCCCTCTCTCTATATCATGTAGCATAAGTGAACAAAGCACACACATTATTTGCACCTCTCCCCTACAACGTGGGCTTATAATAGTATGTTGTAGCACCGGCTCATTCCAATCCCTTTCCCAAAATAATTCCTCTTTTTGTAGGAATATACTTAAAGCTCCTTTTTCCCACGCCCAACCTTTTCTCTCTCTTTCCCCACATTTTGTTCTCCAGATACTTATAATAATACTTATCATCCTGGTCATATGGTATCAGGTACAATAAGCACTTATATAAGAACTAAATTGCAGGAATTGCAAAATAAATACATTTCTTGCTCAAATGATCCATCATATAGCCTCGTATAGCTTCGTAAAACAAAACAAAAAACCTGTGCTGTTCTCCCACTGCGTAAAGGAATGATAATGATATTTACTGAGAAATCCATGTCATGAAAATCATTCATTCATGGAAAAAGGTGGAATTATGTTCATTGTCATCATCATCAGCATCATCAAAATGAAAGGGAATGAAACTAAGAGACTATATGAGGCATACTCACAATAATATGTGGAATCATTCAGCATACTTGAATATCAAGCACACACACACAAAAGAGCTCATTTTGGTAGAAGAAGAAGAAGAAGAGAAAAGAGGAAGAGGAGTAAAAAATAAGAAGAAGGGAAATTGAATCACATGTGGATGCATGTATGAACGTATGTACATATTATGTATGTGTGCTGTGCAAGTTTTATTATTATTTTTAGGCTTAATTGCATATCTGGTTACTCTTCAGTCTTTTTAGTACAGAAATAATACTGAAAGAAAAAAGTCAGATGAATAGCTTGACATGTAGTATAAAAAAGGGTAAAAGGTTGATGTGATGTGATGGGTGGGTGCGTATGTGTAGTAATAAATGAATACAAGTACAATGAATAAGAATACTATGCATGATCCAGAATTAATTACGGCTTTGGGCCAAGGTGAACATGGGAAATTCATTGGATAACATTTTGTGTGTGTACTTTTATAATTTAGAGAGGAGAGAAGAAAAGAGCAATGAAGACTTTGCAAACAATGGGGAAAAATGGTAGGTTTTGCAAATGAAAAAAGACAAGTGCTATTTATTTTTAGCCCTTTTTACAAAAAAAGAAAGAATATTATACCCAAAAAATAGGCTTTTGTACTACACTGCACACAAAGTACACACAACGTATAATATTACGCTTTAAAAAACAATTTAGTCCACCATAGTCAACGACGTTGGTCTACGATGCAACGTAGTACAAAACTTGGATTTATTTTTGAGTTGAAAGGAATTCTTTTTTTGTGTGGAAATGGATTAAAGCTCTTGAAACTGTAAATGGAGTAATATAATTGCTGCATAAACCAAAATAGATTTGTTTTTTGAAAACAGATACCCAATTTAAAAAAACAAGTAGGAGTTGTTTTTTGGGAGAAAATCAAGCTGATTAGTACGTGCTCTCCAAGAAAAAAACAATTTAAATCTGATGCCTTTGAGGTACTTTTTACTGGTTATTTTTGTTCTGCTCATTTACGTTACGCGCTACGTTACTTTTTATTTTTGAGTTGAAAGGAATTCTTTTTTTGTGTGGAAATGGATTAAAGCTCTTGAAACTGTAAATGGAGTAATATAATTGCTGCATAGACCAAAATAGAATTTTTTTTTCTTTTTTTTTTTGAAAACAGATTCCCAATTAAAAAAAACAAGTAGGAGTTGTTTTTTTGGGAGAAAATCAAGCTGATTAGTACGTGCTCTCCAAGAAAAAAAAACAATTTAAATCTGATGCCTTTGAGGTACTTTTTACTGGTTATTTTTGTTCTGCTCATTTACGTTACGCGCTACGTTACTAAAAGCATGGTTACTTACAGAAATTAGATTTTAAAAATATGCATCCCAATTAAAATTATGTCAAAAAACTACAAAAGTATACAAATACGTGTGAACAATATAACACAAACATAATTTAGTTCTAATGTTTTTACGGTTATTATTATTTTTTATAATATTTTGTTTGTAAAAAAAACTCATCTTTCATCAATTTTAATTTATATCTTGCCTATTATTCTTGTTCCAGGAGAAACTCAATTCCTTTTTTTGTCTTTTTTTGAAAGGAAAATTCAAGTTGCTTTTAATAGCCACACTTAAGCCATCAGAGTGAAAAGGGAACCAGCAGCAGCAGCAGTACAAAAATACAAACATACAACATGCATGCATTCTTATTGAAACTGAATTCCTACGCATGCTGCAGAATACTACTTCAAACCAAACGACAAAAGATAAACTAAAACGTGAAACAAGCTCAAGAGAAAAAGAAGGAGAGACTTAAAAAAGACGAGACGAGGCAAAGAGAGAGAGAGAGAGAGAGAAAGAGAGAGAGGTGCTCCAGATGATTCAATACACCAAATAAAGAAGCACATACATTTATACCAAAACATACATAGAAACAAGGTTATATGGTTATGGTTTATGTATTTTCTCTTTTGAAAAGTACAAAGCACAAAGTGCATTATTTATCTTTAGTAAATAATTAATTTTCTCTGTTTATTTTGCCTCAGTGTGTGTGTGTGCATCCATCCTTCTACACACATATTAGCCCATTATATATGGATATATAAACGTTATAAAATTATAATGGTACCACTTTCACTCATTTTCTAACAATCATGATCATCAAAAAGGTTTGTAGTACTTTGAAAACAAAAACATGACTAGCTACATATGTACATCACATTCCTATATTCATTCCCTACCTATTATTATACTAGCATAATAATCACAATCCCAATCTGCACTACTTTGTATAAAGTAAATAATACACAATGTTATAAATGTATGTGTTGGGTGGCTACTTTGTTGTTTACCTCTGATTCATCATCATCATCATCTCATGTAATACTACATCTCTTTACTCTTTATATACCCCAAATTTTGCTTTGCTTTTTGCACTCAATCCACTAAAA
The DNA here is from genome assembly GCA_027744095.1 of Zhuqinia jingwanae. NCBI lineage: Eukaryota > Metazoa > Arthropoda > Collembola > Entomobryomorpha > Paronellidae > Zhuqinia > Zhuqinia jingwanae. Next base: position 2,136 of record JAHZNC010005951.1, on the reverse strand, counting down.
AGAGAAACTATGCTACAGTTAAAAGAGTGAAGGACAGGAGACATGAGAGAGACATGACAATAAAAGCTTGTTTCTCTTCATTTTCCAACTCATTTTCTCTCTCACAAAACTTCTCCCTTTTTGCTTTATTTTTTCTCTCTCTCTACACTTCCCCCTCTTCTCCTCATCTCCTCTGTTTCCCGAGTATAGTCTCCTGGAAATGACTAGATGATTTTTTATGATGAGTTTTTGATGATGATTATTAGTTTAAAGTGTATTATATTTTCAAAAAAAGGAAAACATTCCATCTTTTTCATCATCAACATCATCATCCGCTCCTCTTCTTCTTCCTCTCATCTCGTCCCATCTATCCATTCATCCGTCGTTTGTCATCCTCATCCTCTCTCAACTACTCATTTTCTAAAATGAAACAACTTCCCACAACCATCATCCTCAGTGGGTTTTGTGGAATCTTGATTGTAAAAGGATGAATATTATTATTATTATGGCAGCGACGACCACAACAGTGGCATCATCATTTCCATAGCCTCTATCCTTTTTTCACTAAAAAGGTATAAAGGAGCACACACACTCTACGCAGCTCAGTGGTTTATCTACTTTAGACTCCAGGAAATGGGTAGAATAGCCTTGGTGGCTTTAACCAACCATAAAAAGGCTTTTAAAATCTGTAGCCTTGAGACAAACAAAGTACAACAAGGTATGCAGTGGATGAAACAAGTGTGTTGTTGCTATTATTATTATGGAAATTATTTGGGGAGGGAGAGAGATGCTAGTTTTCAGAAATGTTGACATTTATATACGTGTACACATTTATGTAAGTTGGATAAATATTATGGTATGCCGACATAATCCATTAAAAGCTCTTTAATTGTCATTAAATATCTTTATCGTATTTTTCACACATGAGAATGCGGTGGTTTTTGTCGAAATGTCAAACGAAAAATAAGAGCTTTCTTTGTGAAATGAGCAACATATTTTGGTTGAAAATGCTTTTAAATTTAAAATGGTATACAACCTATGCAAATACCAAGAACATACACCACCGTCCCCATTTATATTTAATTTTATGACGACGTTATTCGATAACCCAACCCGATTAACTTTTAGAACATATGCACGAATATATTTGAATGAGACTACAATTGACAATTTTTTTTCATTTTTGAGCCAAAATATTCGTTATGATGATGTTGACATGGCCTATTCAAAAGATCACAACATATCACCACCACAAGAACAACCGGAAACCAATTTCGTGTGTGGAAGAAGAAGAAAATCTTTACACGCTTTTTAAGAAATGGATACAGGGCGTTAAATATACAAATAATGTAAATGTACAATCTCTTTACTATTTCGTCCCCTTGTTTGATCATCCTCGTGTGTCGTGACACCTGCAAATTAGAAGGATGTCGACAAAACAGGATAAAAATTTATACATAAACGCTACATACCCCACCCTCTTATTTTTTTCACAAAACAGCATCCCCGCTGAGCAAATTTATATTCCATTTCGGGGAAAAAAATGAACACTACTAAAAAACCCGTTTCGGGATTCTTTGTCACTCTAACAATCAAATGCTGTTGGCAATATCACAAAAACATACAAAAGGAGCCCGTGAATCGACTACAAATATACTAACACCATAAAAGCAATACAATTGATTGATACTTTTTTTCCCGAATAAAAAACCGGATAAAAAGAAATTTGCAGGCGTAGGCGTCTTTTTAATGTGTCAGGAAATAAGAGACTCACAATCACAGCCAGTGCCATTTGCAGTGAAAAAATGATAATAAAGAGTAAATTGAATTTCCTGACTTGTATATATTTTTCTCAAAACAAAGAGATGCCTACAACCACCTTTTACTGTTCCTTAAAAACAAACAAGATCAAAAATATGGAAATGTTTATATAAATTTATGCTACATTATGTGTGTGTGCATTTGCCACATGATTTGCCACTTGAAAGGGATATACATTTTTTAATGCGTAGCAAACATATGTAATCCTTCCATAATCAAAAAGAAGAAAAAAGTTTTCAAACTTAAAGTCAAACAATTTTTTTAGGTGAAAATGCCTTAAGGTATGTGTATAGACAAATAGAAAGGAAATGAAAAGTTTTTTTGTTTAAATCTTCT
>JAHZNC010005950.1:0-23516 GCA_027744095.1 Zhuqinia jingwanae | reverse complement strand
CACACACACACACAACAGTCAAACCCAACCACGCCAACGAAAATCTTGTACACAAACAGAGGAATTTCAAGAGACAGAAAAAGGAGAGGGAGAGAAAGAGAGAGAGAGATTCTCTGATTTCTGTTGTACGTGCGTATATATTGTGTATGTTCATATATACGTTGCGTTCTCATTGACTTCTGGGTCTCTAACCAACAAGTAAAACTTTGTTGTTACTGCAGTAGTAGTGCCAAGCGAGACAATAAGTCGAAGTTGGAAGGGAAATGAAAAAGGATATTTTAGATTATTAATATTTCCGTTGAGAGAGAGAGGGAATAAGGTACACATTGCATGACACGCAAGTTAAGCAAGGACATCATATCGTCAAGAAATATGGTATAAAAAAAGTTGGCTTACTTCTACTTACATGGATAATAATATGTGTACATACATTTATGTAGCAGCAGTCACAGTCAGTAAAGATCAAGGTTATGTAAAAAGTAAACGCATAACTTTTATACACTAATAATCATGGTTATCATCAGCATTATAATCAGTATTTCCCTTTTCCCCTGTAATACTAATCCCACCGGAGAATGAGAGAGAGAGAAGCAAAGAATAAAACTTTTGTTTATTATTGGTATATATAAGCTTTTTGGTATAAGATCATATGAAAGTATAAGGGATGCTGTGCTGCTGTTTCGTACGTGCATATATGTAGGTATGTATATGGAAAAATATCACTGGGATCATAACAAGAAGAAAAATTTATACTGCTGCTGTACTGTGATATGATGTCTCGTCAAAGAAAATGAAAACTGTTCGATCATCATTATCATAATATGAAATCGACGGCATCCCACTAAGCGTGTAAATGTGTACCTCTCTTCTGCTGTAGTCTAAAGATATAATATTATGCTATGTGTATTTATGAAAAAATAAAAATAAAATAATCGTTTGAGAGTTCTTCTGACTGTGATTGTAACAATCAGTCTCATAAAAAAATTTGGTATTAGGGATATACGATTATTATGTATTTTTATATATGCGACAATGATTGCTGCAATGTATGTAGGTATGAAGGTATGTATGCAGAAGATAGTATTTTAAACGACGAATGTGAGCTATACATACGAAGGAAAAACTAATATATAATCAATAATAGGTATTGGGAGATTTTTCTTCATTCCGATTGATTTCCTTTGTAATAATGTGATTGGGGCTACCCCTCTCTTCCTCTGAGCTGGGTATAGACAAAGGATTGGGTTGGATATTAAATGTCCTCATTGACCAGGTGTGACAGGGCAAATATCCTAATCCCATAGTATACCAATAAAAGTAAACGTTGTTTGTGAATGGGCTGCTGCATAGTAATGTTGCATTCATTTTTCAAACAAAAACATGTTAATTCCCTCCCGATCTCAACTCGATTCATATTGCTTTATATAATATGCAACATTTCCATTTTTTATTGTTCCAAGGAAGCTCATTGATAAAAAAATATATTTATTGATTTATTTGTGTGTGTGCATTTTTTTTATCCAGTACTTGTATTTTCACTCTAAAATGCAATGATATTTAGCGAGTAACGATCAACACATTAAACTGTATCGATTAAATGCCCAAATATTTTGTTTCGCATAGTTGTCCGATATTACCCACGTATCAGGTCGAGTTCACGTATCCTAAGAAATATTGACATAGTAATTTTGACGGGTTTAAGGGTATTTTGTAATTGTGATTGCTGAGCACGAGAAAGTAAGGAAAAGGAAACAAAACTATTGGTAAAAGTATACATGAAAACTCAAATACTTCACAATATATTGAGATAAAGAAATAACCAAGAGCTCACAAAAAAACAAGTTTAAAAAAGCGAAATACAGTATAAAAATAGTGAAGGCATAAAAAGAAAGAAAGCGGCGACAGATGTTGTTGTATCACCAATGATAGTATGAAGAGAGATGATGATAATCATGATGATGAGAAGAAGAAGAGGGCCATGATGATGAAGATGATGATCACAGTTTGACGAAATGTGATTGAAACCATCAGTCACTGCTTAGCTATGTATACATATGTATTTGCTAAAAAAAAAAGAAGAAGCATAATATACATAAGCCTCTTCGTATTGAAAATCCTTCAGCATCATCATCACTAGTACCACTGTCGTGAGCTGAAATTCTTCTTTTTTCAAAAAATAAAAAATAAGAAGGAATCCTGGAAACTTTTTTCTAAAATATATAAATTCCACTGTACTCTTCGACGATTGGATTGCTTCAAAAAAAATTGCTTTTACTCTCGTTTTTTTGGAGGAAGAGTAAGCGTTATAGGGAGCATGACTGTTTGAAAAAAAGGATGAAAAAAATGACTGGCCGTGGAAGATTACCCTCGAAATCTCAGAAGCAGCAGCAGCAGCAGCAGAAAGAAGGAAAAAACTCATACATGGAGAAATTGTACTTCTTTTGATGGAGAAAAATGCAGGAACAAAGTGCTTACTTGCATTTACATGTAAAAACGAAAGGAAAGAGATGAGAAGAAAGAAAGAAAAGGAGGAATAATATTGTAGAGAGAGAGAGAGAGAGATGTCGTCGTAGCGTAGTAGCATGCATAGTAGTAGTAGTCGTCGGAAAAGCTGCTGATGGTGATTGAGGAAATGGCATATGACATGGCTTTGTAATGGCATTACATACATAACTTTGACTTGACTTTTTTCTCTCTCTCACTTATCTGGAAACTAAAAGCAGTATAGTTTAGTAGTAGTTGAGTTATAAGCTAGGCTATATACATACATATAGGTACATACGCTGCAATCTTCATCTTCATAATGATGATCATCATAAAAGATCAGAATCAGATGCATACTCATATACACACACACCCACATACCAAGAAGTGATTCGAGTAGTTTTCTTGTAGTTCGTTCGACTGAATAAAATAATAATTGACGGGTTGTGGGATTGATCGTGCATTTCTGATGGGATGATGAGAAAAATGGAATAAAGTCACTATGTGACTCTCTCTCTCTGATACATTCGTAAAAATTGGTATAAAAAAAGGCTTCCTTCTTTTTCCCTGATTTCTTACTATCTTGAGCTTTTAGGATTTAAGGAAGGATGAAAACGTGTTGGTAGGGGTATAGTATACATAACTTACATGTTACATATCTAAAAACACAATATGATATTATGCAAAAATATGGAGAAAAAAGTAATCTTGATCATTACATTTTTTATGTATGTATTATGTATAACTAAGCGTGCTTGTGTATAACGTCTAACAACAGCGAGCATATTCAATAGGAAAAATGTGCATGGATAGAGGAACATATTATAGGTATATATATTTGTAGGTAGTTAGGTAATCTGACATGTTTGCAGAGATGCTAATAAATCACTGCTTCATCAAATCGGTCGTATTTTTTTGTGATTGTGATCAGTAAGGATGATGGAAATGAGGATTATTATTATTATTATTATGATCATATGATCACGATGAAATTCCAATGTCAATAAACCATATTGTTATAATAGGTATACTGAAAGGAATGCTCATAAACTGTGATGATGATAATAATGCATAAGGAAGATTTAAATCGAAGGAAAGACAATGGCATGGATTACTACATACATACATAAAAATCATGGCGGATTTTAATATAGGTTTTAAGCAAAAATATTAAGCGGATTGAATTATTATTATTATATGAATGCAAATGTATGAAAAATATTATTAAAAACCATTCACATTCACCAGCAGCAGGAATGTTAGAGGAGGCAAGGCTTATATAAACTTATAACAAGCTTGTATTGTTATGTGTACTTTACAAGTTACAATATGTTACATTACCTGAGTAATTTGGCTGTGAGCAAATTTAGATGAAGATTATCCCCTCTCTGTCTCTCTCCTATTATTATTGTTACTTATTACCTTCCTCTCTTTTATTTTCCATCCAAGTGAACAAAAAGGAAAACAAGGAAGACAATCAAAATCAGAGACAACAGTAAGCAGCATCAGCATCAGTGAACGACTCAACTGAACTTGAACACCTTTCTTTTCTTCGTCCTTCTTTGCTCGTCCATCCAATTTATCCATCTATTCTTTTCTCGCTCTCTCTATAAACTCGTGTTTCTTTTCATAATATTCATGCATACATATTATTAATATAATATGTGAAGAGAATAGTTGTTGTGAGTACAAAACTCATGGCACATACCTATCTAGCTAATAATTACCATAAAACGATAGCCTGTATAAATGATTCCTGGGGGTCAATCTAATAAGCATTGTAAACTCTAACAGTGGGGGGCTCAGCACAGATTATACGCATATTTACGTATCTCGTATTTACCATAAAACGATAGCCTGTATAAATGATTCCTGGGGGTCAATCTAATAAGCATTGTAAACTCTAACAGTGGGGGGCTCAGCACAGATTATACGCATACGTATCTCGTACTAGTAGAGAAAATATTTGTGAATGTTCTTATTGTTAAACCATGAGTACAGTTTTTTTTTCAAGGTATATTTATTTCGTCTCTCTTCTTCTTCCTCTTTTTGCTACACAGTATGAAATTGAACTGCATCGTTAATTTTGAAGATTGTTCTCGTAGTAAATGACAGTGGATCACCATTTTTTTAAATTCAGAGTAGTAATCGACCAGTTATTTAGCAATGCTAAAAAAATTGTACAATTTTCTAGTACTTTTCATTTTAAATATCTATACGCTTCAAAAAATAATAATAAAGCTATTATTTTTTTATCTTGCGTATAATTCAAGCTATTTCAAAATTTTAATTAATTTTATACAAATCCCAATTATAACTATTCTTGTAAATCAAAAAAGTTTGTGCTAAATTTTTTGAATTGATTTTTTTGAAGAAAAAAATGTAGGCGACTTGAATCTTGGCAAATCATCCAATTACTCTGTAGTAGATCCTTTTCATCAAGTCCAGGGTGTCATTTTGGTCCACTAGTACTCATTTTCTCTCTACATGTTTTCCTCTATTTTCCTCTATCAAGCCGAAACCAAAAATTATTATTATTTGAACGGGAAAACCTTTTTTGTTATTTTCTCTTTAACTTTGTATTACCGTGAGAATGTCTTTATATAACAATCCCTTTTTTTAAGCAATTGCAGCCTCATTTTCTTCCCCGCTGTACATAATATACCACATACTACATACTCCATCATGATGTACATTATTATATCTCCTTTACGTAATATATGAACAATGTGGATTATTGTTATTATCACCACCATCATCATGATGAGCATATTATTCCAAATGAAGAACAAACGCTTGTATTTTTTCTGCAAAGTAATTGTAAAATCAGCACACAGAGTACCAAAAGCAGCGTCAGAGCAGCAGCAGCATCAGTAAAAAAAAGAATCATATTTTTTTTGTCGGGGAATATAATAATGTAATGCAATGTAGTGTAGAATGGAAGTCAATGTCCTGAAAAAGTTAGCCAGATTGTGAGTATTATACTTTTTATTCATTCCGTATTTAGTCCTACCCTAGAAAAGCAAACCATTATACACGTTCATATTACGTCGTCGTCGTCATCATAATCATCATCATCATGATCTCTATAAAAAAAAAGATTTTGCAAAGCAATATGACTAGATAGATATATAGATGATGCAGCTTCTCTCAAAGTACACGGCCAAGCTCATATATACATGCCTTTTCTGCATGTGTGTGTGTGTGCTTTATTTGCTTGTGATTGTTGAAGTTCATCTATCTCTGGGATCCATTGCTGCTTATGCTGTTGCTGCTGTTGTGCTCTTTTGAACATCGGTATCGGCATATAAAATGTATGTATATATTATACACGTAGCAATATATCACTGCTTGTTTATAAGTAGGTGGAAGTGGTTCATCGTCAAGTTTACTATTACAACTACTACTATAGTCGTTTTAGACCGAGAACAATGCAGCTCACAGCAGTGTGCACATTTTTTTCCATACAAGTTTAGTAGTAGTAGTAGTATAGCAGTATAAAGCGATATATTATGCCTGATAGGGAAAAGGGTAGCAGGTGGTGCGGTGTGGTGGTGTGACTGACTCTTCCTTTTTTTACTTGATGAATCTCATTCGTCAATTTTTCCTCTTTGTCTGTTTTGTTTGCCGGTCTCAAACTACTAAACTCATCGTCAGCAAACACTGCGCTAATCACCTTAACCGCAATTACTACACAAAAACTACTACTACAACTGCCATCATCATCATCATCTTCTTCTTCTACTACGTTAACAAAAATAATGGCGTGCATTATAGTTGATAGTAGTCACTCGTAGTCGTCGTCGTCGTCTTATGAAGCATGTTGTACACTATTGCCTCTGGTAATGATGATTCTACTAGTAGTACACCACTGCTGCTGCTGCTATGATAATGCCTCATATCTTCTCTAAACGCATCATGATCAGCAGCTTATATTTTTCACTGATTCATTTCATAAAGCTCATTTTGCAAAAATCAAAGTAGAGTAAATGAATAGGTAGGTATATACTTTGCGTGTTGGCGGCGGCAGTTGAGAGACAGAAGTTGATATCCCCTGTCTCTCTCTCTCTCTAGTTCACTTTTTTCATACGTCGCAAGGCATCCCATCACAAAATATATAACATCATCCATACTTTTCGTCTTGCTCTGGTCTGGTCATCATTGTCCTGTCGTCGTTGTTTTTCATTAAATCATGCAAGATGACTCTATTCACGATTCTAATGACAATGCGAATGAATGAAAAATTGAAATGAAGGATGATGATGATGATGATAATAGTCATAACCGTAAAACGCTGCCATGATGCTCCTTTATTTTTATATATTTTTTTTGTACTTGCATGTGTTTACGTATAATAATGTGATGATGAGGATGATGATCATGATGATCACGATGATAAATGTATGAAATTTTCGGATGATGGGAGTTTTGTCATTATCATTGTGTCACTGTCATCAACATCATCTTTTTATGGCGTTGGCGATTCCATTGTCGCATCTTCGTCGTCGGAAGAAAGAAAGATGAGCAAATTACAAGTGGATGGTTTTAAAACAAATTATGGTTTCTAATGCAGCAGCCAAGATGAAAAAAATATTTTGTGATGATGTTGATGATTAAAAAAGTGTTGATGATCAAACCAAGTGTGCAAAAAAATATAAAGAAAATCAACAACAAATTTTCAAAAAAATTACACAAAAAACACAATTATTTTTTTTCATTTCTCATTCACGTAATAATGATTTTTATATTATTATTATTCTTATTATTTTTCTTGTTCTCGCATAATAACATCATTTCAAAAAACATCGAAAAAGCCAGTACAAATATGTTTTGTTTTCGAAGAAATACACAATAATTGATAACAATAATTAATAATGATAATCATATACAATTAATTAATCAGTAATTAATAATAATAATAATAATATTAAGGATAATTAATGATATTGAACAAAAAAAAATGCAAACAATATAATAGGCGATGATCATGATAATCATAATAATAATAATAATATTTTATGACAATTTTTAATGATGATGATTATTTTACAAATGTAAAATGTACTGTATGTATAGAGGTTTATATAACATTTTTTATATACCATGATTAATAATTATATATCAATGCACAAATATTTCGTAACGACAAACTTATAATTTATATATTTTTTAATAATAATAATAATAATAATTAATTATGCTGTTTTTTCAGTGGTAATAAATAATTAGCTATATAGGTAATAATAATAAGATGATCATCATGATAATAATATACACAATCATTTTAAAAACAATCAAAAAAATTTGCTAAAATTATTTTTTATAACTTAATAATAGTTAATGAATAATAATATATTTATATAATACGTGCAAAAAATGCATTTCTTTGCACTTGGGAACTTGAACCATTGATTTGTATTGGTTGACGAACGACTAAAAAAACGTGTGTTGTTGTGTAATAATAATAATAATATGAAATCATGTAATATGCTTAAATGAGAACCACATCATCAATAACTAATAATTATATATATATCAACTAATTAAATGGCAATAAAAAATTAAATAATACAGTTATAATAATTAATAATACACATATATATAATAAGAACAAAAAAAACGATTGATGATTATATTCCATTGTAAATAATTAATTATTATTATTACTATTATTATTATTATATGTATAGTTATTATGATACATTGCAGTTTATAGAGAGAGAGTTCAATAATCAGACTACAAAAAATGCATGGGCTTTTTTTTATTACATGTTCAATAATAATAATAATAATAAGTAGGTAATTGTAAATTGTAATAATAATAATAGTAAGTTTTACACTGTCATAATAATATGTATAGGTACTATTTAAGGTATGTATATGTATAATATATATGTATGTTATATTAAATTTATATATAATATGTATACATAATAGGTTTACAAATACAACTCTACTACACACAGTGGTAATACTAAAAACTCTAAAAACTATTTATCATGTTTTATTATTTTTTAAACATTATATTATTTACCTAACTATTATGGTTTATGTATGTAATAATATGTAGTATATGTAGTTGTTGTTGTAGTAGAAGTAGAAGTAGTAGTAGTTTTTTTATATGCTGTGTGCATATCAATTTTTTGTATGTATTTTTTTGCTGTTTATTATAAACTACGTAACTACAAAATTCAATATTTTTTTATTCATCATCATCGTCTTTTTTTCAATAATGACGGTAATATATTAAATAAGCTACATGTATGTATTTGTATATAGGTATATATATACTATTATTATAATATATTTTTAGTACGTCAATTTTTTTATATTTATATTCCATTTCATGTTTTAACCTGCCCGTGTGTGTGTGTGTTTGTGTATAATACTTTCATTTCTACGTAAAATAGTTTTTTGTATATATGGCAGTAGTACTGAATTTTTCATATACCACAAGAAAGAAGAAAAAAAATGAGACGAGACCACCGACGATGACGACGACAAAATATATAGTGAATACTATCTATACATATATTATGCAATGCTGTAGTAGTAATGCATCAGCAGAAATATATATTTTTTATTTCAAAGTTTACAATCAAAATAGCTAATATAATAATTAGCCTGATTTGTGTATGTGACGCGACAGTATAATATTTTTTAGATAATTAAAAACATACAGTACAGAATTGAAAAAAAGAGAAATTTTCTGTCATGTTGATTTAGGTAGGAAAAAAGAGTTTTTTCTTTATTATTCATCATCAAAATCATTTTCATATTATTTCTTCTCATGTTTCATGTTCCACCACACGTATAAGTGTGTAATGATTGATTAGATGACACCTCTCTCTCTAATCAACCGGAGAAAAAATAATATAATTCGAGAGAGTAAAAAAACTCATTATTATTTTTTCATGTTGCATATTCATATTTTCATAAGAAGAATCAGACAAAAAAATGCATTATTTCTCAATTATTATTTTTCCCCTCTCTTTTCTTTGACTTGTCTGTGTTCCTTTCTAACAAATATATTTTTTTTCATGATGTGATGATCATGCTGCTGCCTACTTCTTTTTAAATATTACACAAATTTGTATTTACTTATTTTCGTAAGTTATTTCTGTATTATTATTTTTTTATTAAAAAGTTTGTTTTATTTTGTCTCACGATTACGAACTTTTTTTTTACGACAACAACGATACAATGATACACAATACTAAATACATTTTTTTTCTTTAAATATTTAATATATATATTATATAGTCACACCCCACTAGTATTTCAAATACACAAGAGATATATTATAAGTTATAATATACCATTATTATGCATGAACTTTATGTACTTTTTTTCCTTATCATCTACAAAAAAATGCTGTGTTTTTTTTCTTTCTTAAAAATTTGTAAATATCGATCAGTTTACTTTTTTTAAATTGCTTTCCTGCTATAAGTATAAGTATATATTAATGTGATAATGTATACCTTTTTTTTACTAAAAATTCTTAAATGCTAGATTGTTTTTTTTTAATTTATAGTAAAATTGCCACACTTTTCGTACTGCTCACTTTTTAAATCATCCTATATTTTCTTCATTTTGATGATGTTTTTCTCTTTATTATTGAACAAAAAAAAACTGATGATGAGCTATACAATTTTAACAACAACAAACTACAAAACTAATTAAAAATGCTGCGATGTATTTATAATAATATGGAATTTTTTTATACAAGGTGATGCCTGTATAATATTCCAATATTATGATCAATTTTTTGTGTGTGATGTGTGGGTGGGTTGTGGTATTTATTATATACGCACGGATAGTTTTTTTTTCTTCAAAAAAAAATGAAAACTTATTATTGCTTGTATAAGTTGTATTTCTTTTTTACTATACACATATATTGATATTTATATATAAAAAGGATTAAAAATTGATTTTTTCTTGCTTTGTTTTTGTTTTAAATGCGTGTACTATTTTATTCCACACGGTACACTGTCTCTTGTATATATAATAATTTAATGAATGACCTGATTAATAATAATGATATTTTTTTAACTAAGAAATTAAAAATTAATTAAAAATGTTCTTTTTTATTAAATTGCGAGGCTTATAAATATTTATATATGATGCATGATGATCATTGATCATGCATGTATTTATGTAATGTAGGTATGTAGTTATGTATGTATATTTGTTTTTTTTCTTTGAAAAGTAGTATAAATATTGCCTCGAAAAATCCGAATCTTTTTTTCATTTTTAAATATATATATATTTATATTTTTTGCCCTAATATTTTTGCATTCTCTTTTGTATTGAGGAACTTTATGTTTTCTTAAGTCTTAAAAATTGTATACTTTCTTTTTTTATCTTTCTTTCTAAAAAAAAGTTTTTTTTCCTTTTTTTTACTGTTTGTAATTACCGACACAGAGAAGACCGAGACCGACACAAGGAGATAAAAAAAGAGTGTTGTTGTGCATCCTATTCTTTGTTTTTTTTCCAGGTAGTAAAGTATAAAGTACATAGAATAATTTGTTAAAAGCTATTATAATGATGATGTGATGTGTGAGAGGGAGATGGAACACCACCACCACCAGTAATTATCAAAATACACACAAGTATTGTCGATATAATTATAGGAGTAGTAGGAGGATCAATAGTCCTTCTGAATAGGTTTTTAAAAGGATATATCGACAAAAAAACGACCTTTTTTTAAAAGCTGTCATTTTCTTTCCTTTTTTTTCTTTATAAGTATCATCATCACATCACCATCATACATTTTTTATACACATACTTTTCTATATAAAGTAGTAATAGTAGAAGTATGGTAGCAAGCAGTAGTAGTGGTGTAGGAGAGCAAGTCGTGGATAAAATTTGGTTATTGTTAAGAACCTTCCACGCATCAACATTCTTTCAGGGACCGGTGTCTTTTAGGTCGTCCGACTTTCCAAAGAAAAAAAAATCTCAACCCAAAAAAACAAGCCGCTGCTGCTACTGTTACGATACTCTCTTTATACTGTGTACTTTACCCTGCTACTACTATGCACACACTCAAGACGACACACACCATCAGCAGCATCATACCATATCATCATTCTCTTTTCTCTTTCAACTCAAAAGGCAGATGGAATGCCATTACTTTACCATTATCCAGCTCACTTGGTCGTTAAATGCGTATTATTACTACCATTATTATCCATCCATTCACAATATCTTAAAAAATAATATACCACCACCATACCATATTATGTATGTGTAATAATGTGTATGTATATACTACTATACTATGTGCCCTGCTTTTTTTTCTTAGATGTTACTTTTTTTATATAGTAAACTCCGGTTTACTTACCGGTGGTACCCATTGAAGTCGTCGACGACGAAGAAGGAGATGGTGTACTCGAAAGGGCAGAAGAGGCGGCGGCATGAGATGATAACAACGGATGTTGCATGAGTGTGCTGAAAGCTGATGTTGCAGAAGATGTTGTTGTTGATGATGATGATGATATTGTGGTTGTGGTGCCTTCATTGTTGTTATCATTATTATTACTAGTCATAATGGATGATGATGATGGTGATGGTGGTAGTGCGGGGAATGGTGATAATGATGATCCACCACCGAGACCGTACAGCTGCATAAGATCTTCTGGCGACAGTGTAGCAGTAGTGGTATTATTTTCATTGTTTGACGTATTATCATCATGATTATCATCATCAGGATGATCCGTGTTGCATGATGTTGACCCTGTGTTTGCAATACTACTACTGTTGCCATTATTTTGCGAGTCGGACAAATGAGAAGTAGTGGTAGTAGTGGTGGTAGTACTAGCAGAAGTGGCTAACTGGAGCAGGTGGAGTTGTTGCAAGAATGCAGCTTGATCGTTTTCATGCTGTCGTTGTTGTTGCTGCTGCTGCTGACCATTCAAGACTGAATCGCTGTCTGTAGAATGCTGAGCCATGAGATTTGAAGCATTACATGGGATTCCCAATGATGTTGTAGTAGACGAGTGAATAGGAGTAGCAGTGGTTGTTGCTTTTGTACTTGTACGGCTGCCAGTAGTACATGTTGTTGAGACTGGCAGTGGTGATGTTGATTTTTGTCTGTTGACAGGTGAAGTTGTTCTAGCAGATTGCCCCTGGACAGGAGCAGCAAAAGTAGCAGCAAATACTACTGCTGCTGCTGCCACTTCTTCACCACCGCCACTGCTCCCAGCGTCTGGATCAAGCTTGCCACTCTCAATCCAACTTTTGATCAGCTCGATATGTTTCTTTGTGAAAATGTGGTCTTGAATGGAGCACTTGTGAGAGTACTTGAATTCACACACTATACACTCTTCCGCAGGCTTACCACCACCACTACTACTATTACTACTGCTACTGGTCAAGGACTCGAGAGATTGCTTCAGCTGCTCCGGGTCAGTGTTTGATGGTAATGATGCTTTCAATATGGCTAGCTTACTCTTTTTCTCTTTTGCTCTTGCATTTTGATACCAGACTTGGATAACACGCTTTTGTAAACCTAGTTCATGTCCTAGCATTTCACATTCGGTCATCGTGGGTGTCTTGTAATCAGCAAACAGATTCTTCATCACTTTCACCTGCGCATATCAGAGTAGAGAAAAAAACGAGAGTTTAGCACACAATTTTTCTTTGCACAAAAAAACGACATACATATAAATATATCCATACAGACTTATAAAATAGCTGGTGGAGGAGCGATTCGTGCATACTCCCCCTAACAATTTTTATTGTACCCACACGATACGAAACTCCATAATAAAGCGTTATTATTCTTATCAAAATAACAAAGCAAACTCATAAAAAAAATCTTTGGGATATTGACATTAGTAGTAATAATAATATTGAAGATGAAATGTGTATTAAAAGCGACATGCAATATAATATTTTTGTCAAAAATCAAAACACTACTAACATGTGCTGGACCAACATGAACAACAAGTCACTGAGCGAGCAAAACAAAAAAATAAAATTGTATCTACTATTGAAAAAAAAATATATATTAAAAAAAACGAATGGCGACTATTTTTAGTTTAAAGGGACTTTTTTTTGTGACTGTGTGACATGGCATCATCAGCTGACCTGGAGTGCTGCCAGCTGAGTTCTATAGCGTTTACTCCGTTCAGTTTGCGTTGCTGGTCCGCACGGCGGTCTTTGGCTAGCAGTGCTAGAAGCGGGTGAGTTGGGGTTGCTATCATGATCATGAGATGCGTCAAAGTCATCCCCTGTTACGATAATATGTCTTTGTCAATCATGTCATGATGACTGAGAGAGAGAACAAAATTCTACTATAAAATCTACGCCTTTCACTGAAAGAGTGAGGTGATATGTTGTGTTGGTGGAGTCAAGTCAAAGAAAATACAAGATACACTATATACATACCTGATGGTGCAAAAAGATTTTATATAGTGTACAGTTTTTTTTCATATATTGGTAGGGGAAGTATGCTTAACTATATTATGTACATAGTATTATGTTTTAGAAAGAAAGACAGAGAGAAAGGAAATTAAGAAATTAAATGGAATACAAGTTACCTGATAGATAGTCGTTGTCCATGTCAAGCGCCTCGATTTTCCCAAAAGCCCGACTGAGATCAACTGGTTTGGACAAGTCAAGTGGGATCTCACCCCCTGGATTGGTAGTAAACTCTGCTGCTCCACCAGCTTCGCCTTTCATCATGCGTAAATCCGTTGGGGTTTGGGTCTCGGCTCGTCCATTCTGTTGATTGGTGGCAGCCTGTACTTCCTGGGCATACCGTTTAAGACTTTCCTCGTAGAGTTTCTTGAGGGAGCTCTCAATCTCCGCATGAGTGGACAGAGAATGCAAAAATGGGGCAATAAGATTCGTGTTTGAAGAAGGAGATGAAGGAGCAGCACCAAGTGAATTCGTCGTACTTGCACCGAAACTAATAGGAACTTTCGTATTATCACGAAGAGGTGATGAGGCGGAATCCAATAATTCCTCATCAGGAAGAGCATCGATATTGATATCTCCTTTGGTATACTGGTCAGCATGTTTCGCCGCCAAATGCGTTTCCAGTGCTGACTTTACCTTGAATAGGGCAGGGCAGAAAGGACATCGTTTGTTGATCACTTGTGCATGAGCACGAAATTGACCTTTTCGCTCCCGCGCTCTCGTGTTTTGGAACCAAACTATTGGAAATAATTAATTAATTAATTAAATTAAATTAAATTAAATTCGAAATTTTAAAAAAAAACTTTTTTTTAAAACAAGAAGAAAGAGATTTACACACCTTGGACAACCCTCTTTTTCAAGCCTACCTCACGGGCTATTGTTTCCAGCATTTTGCGACTAGGGTTGCTCTCCACCTGATACTTTTGGTAAAGGTAGTCCAACTGCTCGGGGAGAATTGTGGTTCGCAACCGTTTATCTCTGGTTTGTCCACTTTCATCCTTGTCATCATCAGACTTTTCATCCGCTTCAGACCATTTACGCTTTGTCGTCCCATCCCCAGCAATGCTACTTGCTGCACTGTGTGATTGCTGTGATGACGTATCTTTGGAGTGTGATTGTAACATAGCGGATGTTGGGGATGGGCTAAGTTCTTCCCGTTCCCTTTCGCGGTCACGGGCCTGCTGCTGCTGTTGTTGTTGCTGCTGCTGCTGGGCTTGTTGCTGTTGTTGTTGTTGTTGAACAGCAGCGGCAGCATGATGCTGTAAAATTCCAAATGGACTATCAGGAGAGTATGATGGAAACAGGTTGGGGTTCATTATATGCACAAGTTGATGTTCTCGCCACAGGTCAAAACGGGGAAAGACCAGGTTACACTTGTCACATTGAAAGGATTCGTCCTGGGTCTCCATTTTCATCTGAGCTTTCATTTCAGAGTTAAATAGGGTCATTGGGCTTTGACTGGGATTGGGACGACCGGTGGAGGAGGAACTTGTGGTACTTTGTCCTGGAGCTACTGGACTTGGTCCACAGCTGGAAGTCATGCTATTGTTATCCGTAGCGATGCCTGTGCTGCTTGCACCACTGGGCAAAGGAGGTGTTGTTAGGGGTGTGTCAGAGCGCCCACTTCCGGGACTGCCCAAGCCTACAGGGGATGCCAATGATAGGAGACTTGTTTGCTGTTGGGAGGAAGGAGTTGCAAAATTACCCATTTTTGGTGGAGGCAACATTGGCCCATCCTGTTGCATTTGACTTACAAGTGAGGAGAGATTAAGGCCACTCGGAGATGAGCTGGGATTAGGCTCACTTCCGGGGAGAGAGGACACTGAAGATGACCTTTGATGCTTTTGAGCAGCGGCTAGTGCACTAGTCAAGGATGAGTTTGATCCGCCAAAATCCCTCTTGGAAACCTTTGAAGGACGCTCATCCTCACTTGCTCTTGACTCGGATTCAGACAACTCACTCTCGACATGATTAGTAAAAAACTTCATATCCAGAGCATCTTGCTGCATGGCATTCAGCAGAGCTTGATGATGATTATGCTGTTGTTGAAGTAGCTGCTGTTGCAAAGCCTGCTGCTGTTGCTGCTGCTGCTTTTCCAGCTCCCTTTGTTGTTGCTGCTGTTGACTTTTCTTGCTTGTACTCTGCTTTTTGGGCTCACTTACAGACGTGCTGCTGGCATTGGATGGTAATGGCGTGTCAATATACTTTTTCTGTTCCTCAATCGGCAAGGGCAAGACCTTGGCCTCCCCTGTTTTCTCATACTCTTCCAGATTTAATGTGGTTGACGGGGGATTATTGAAATTGTACGGGGAATCTTTGTTCCTCTGTCTTTCCTTGAACAGGGTATTTCGGAACCAGTGTTTAATGACTTTGGGAGGAAGTCCACTTTGTTGTGCCATATTTTGGATTTGCTCTTCGGATGGCGAATTGTTGATGTCAAAGTGGGATCGCAAGATTTTTAGCTGTTCATCAGTTATGCGTGTTCGTGCTCGTTTTTGCCCAGATGAGGCAGCGGCAGCTGCTGCTG
This sequence comes from Zhuqinia jingwanae, assembly GCA_027744095.1. Classification (NCBI taxonomy): domain Eukaryota; kingdom Metazoa; phylum Arthropoda; class Collembola; order Entomobryomorpha; family Paronellidae; genus Zhuqinia; species Zhuqinia jingwanae. The sequence continues at coordinate 7,081 of JAHZNC010005950.1, read as the reverse complement.
CAGATGCATTGACTGCAGCGGCTGCAGCAGCTTGTTGCTGTTGCATAAGCTGCTGTTGCTGCTGCTGTTGCTGTTGGGAGATTTGGCTATTGTTATTACCACTGTTTTTACTAGAACCTCCACTTCTACCACGCTCACTACTACTACCACCACCACCACCACTACTACTTGCAACACTTGTATTGTGATCGGAGCCACTTTCCATTTGTTGGGGAAATAGAGCAGCGGCTACTTGTGCAGCAGTAGCTGAATTATTTTGCCCTCCTTGATTGAGTGGATTCATGGGATCAAATGGAGGAGGCATCATCATTGGGACGAGTGGTGGTTGCAAATTCATTGCAGCCAACGCATTCATATTTAGACCAAGTGGGAGTGCCATGCCAAGTTGTGCAGCCATCATCATAGGATTCATCATTGGATTGAAGTGCTGAGATTGTCCCATCAATTGGGATGCAGCCATGGCGGTCAGCGCAGCTTGGACATCATTCATGTGTTGTTGAAGTAATGGAATGTTATTAGCTTGATGACCAGGTGCACCAGCAGCTGCGGCAGCAGCAGCAGCCAAGGCCTGATTGCTACTACTCTCTCTGTCTCTGTCTCTGTCTCTGTTGTTGTTGGCATTGTTGTTTCCGGAAATGGAATCGGCACTGGAAGCCGGTGTAGTGGATGTCGTGGGTGTACTAGGTGCTGTTGGATTCCCTGCTTGTTGTTGATGCTGCTGCTGCTGCTGTTCCACCGTCTTGTTAGGATTATTTGAGGCGGAATTGGCCGCCGCCACTGCTGCGAGTTGCGCTGCCACGGCTTCGCCCTTGATCATCTGCTGCATCATCTCATCAGAGCTTTCTTTGTCCGCCGCCGCTGCTGCCTCAGCATCCTCCACCTTCTTCAAGTACTCGGCCCTGAAATCTTCAGCAAAAGTTTCGAGAACTTCCGTTGAGACTACATCCTTGTGAATTTCCTCACAATGAGCTTTCAAAATCCACACACTGGAAAATGATTTCTTACAGTTAGGGCAGGACGCCTTGGCCAGTTCCGGGAATTCTTGGAGGAGCTGCTCCTCATCCGCTGGATGATCATCATCGTCACGCTCCTGTTGTAGCTGCTGCTGCTGCTGGTGCTGTTGGAGGAGTCTTTTTTGGTGGTACTCATTGAATTGCATCACAACCTCAAAACCATACGTTTCCAACAGGTTTTTGAACATGTGCGATGATTTCTTGGATGGGATGTTAAATCGTGGCACCAACTCGTGCTCCATTGCTGTACCAGAGTCGTCAGCTGCAGTGAGCTCATTTTGCTGCTGCTGCATGAGTTTCATTGGGGTGGATTGAGACTCGGGCAAGCCCATCAAGGAAGTGTTCGGAGTGGAAGAGGAGTTTGGTGACGGAAGTGGTGGAAAGAGAGACAGTGAGCTTTGGAACATACAGTACAAGTGCTGGTGTTGGATAAGTTGTTCCTGCGAACCACACACCACATTGCATCTCTGACAGGTAAATGCTTGTGGAGATGATGAGATTGCAGGGGACACCGCACAACCAGCATTAAGCGGGCTACTGCTGGAAGTTTGACTTTGAGCTGAACCGGCTGGGCTGGAGGCTCTAATTGGGGTGGAAAACGAGAGAGGCTGCTCGTTCTTTGTGGGGCTTAGCAAATCTTGCATCAATTTCTTCTGCTGCTCTTGTAGCTTCTGATGTTCGGGTTGCTCAATGAGCGGCTTACTGAGATCAATTTGTCCTGTCATGGCCAATTCATGTAGTTTGGAGGCTCTTGTCTGATGGAGAACGGACCGCATATGAATGTCAAGGGTGGATCCTTGAGTGTATGCCACTTTACAAATGTTGCATTTATACGGCTTTTTATCGTCTTCTTCTGAGCTGCTCACACTACCGGGCAGGGCAGTGGATGATGATGATGGTGGTGGGGTTGGGGTTACAGGAGCGGCAGGTGTGGGTGTAGAAGAGGTGGGTGTGCTGCTGCTGTTATTTCTTTCCTTGCTACTACTACTACCACTTCTACGCTCGGACTCACTCACTGGACTAATTAGATTAGGCCCAGCAGACGCAGCCGAGGCTGACATTCCTCCAGGATTAATTTGGCTCAAAAACTGTTGCTGCTCTTGCATTGCCCTTTTCAGTTTGTGCAAATGACTGACAGAATTGTAATGGACCAGAAGGATGTTCTTTTGTGTGAATGACTCCTTACAAACCTCACATTTGTATGGCCGATTGGGATCCAAATACTTTTCCATTGGATAACTCAACTTTTCCCCCTTCCGGTGGAGTAGCGTTTTATTATGACTGGTAAGGTAGCTTTGTCTTGTGAATGCAACCTTACATCTGTGACATTTGTACTTTCTATTTGGATCATTGTAGCTATCCTCTGCCATTGCTTGACTATTCAAATAGTCCTCAAAAAGTTGTTGGTCTTTGGAAACAATGGAGTCATTGCTGTCCCCGTCTCCACTCTCATTCAACAAGCCAGCGTCATCTTTCTCACCTGTGATTGAATCATCCCGATTACTCTCCTCGTCCATTAGACCAAGGTCTGAGTCATCACCCCGAGCACTTTCCTTCTTTAGAAGTTCTGTTGTTGCGGGATCGAGCACTTGGCCACTGAGTCCAGCCAGGAGCAATGGATTGCTTGCAATGCTCTGCTTGAACTGATTCAATTCATCTTCTGACAACTCCGTGTGGGAAGTTTCCACGTGCTTTTGGAGTGCCAGTAGGGATCGGAAACTGCGACCACAAAGACAACACTTGGACGCATCCCGGATGGCATGATATTGGGAATGAATCTGAAGTTTTTCCATGGTTTTGAATGCAAGGCTGCACTGGTTGCATCTGTACTTGTACACATGCTTTTCCGACACAGCCATTGACTGAGTGCTACCCCGTGCGTGAATTTCTCGAAAGTGCATTTGCAGACTAGGTGCAGTGGGGAAATACTGATTACAACCTTTCTTCCAGCAAAGATAGCCCGGACCACCAGGTGTCTGCTTGATCTCCAAATGACCCGTCTCATTCTGATGCGTGCACAGATCATCTAAATTTCGGAAACTTTTCAAACAACTTTGGCATCGATACTCATCACTGTCACCATTTTCCTCCAGGAGGAAGCCATCAGTCTCACTCTTGTCTTTGTCACCACCACCACTCTCATTCTCATTCATCAACAAATCACCACCACCACTTTTATTCACCTGATCTCCTCCACCAGAACTCAGACTGGAGTTGTTGGCAGAAGAGGATCTTCCCGGAGATGACGTGTTCAACCAATGGGACTGGTTCACAAGTAACAACAATCTTTTTAGTCCTTCCGCATTTACACTATGCACTTGCATCACGTGAGACTCCAATTTATGCCGATCACTGCACGTCTCCTGGCACAACGGACAAGCCATGTGCTCTGCCGTACTTTGCTCCAATTTGTTATTTGATGACTCTGGTGAGCTGGAGCGTCTTGGTAGTGAGGAGCTACGCTCTCGATCCCTTTGTCGCTCTCTTTCCAGTGATGACGAGCCCGTTCCCCGTTCTGAGGATGTTCCAGACCACTCGGAATTTGAGTGCTGGGACACTACATGCATTTGAAGTCTAGTTTCAGAGTCCGCTGTGAATGTACAGTAGGGGCAGCTGAGATCATTGTAATCACTTGACTCCTTCTCCAGCGCATTCTTCAGCACACTACTGCTTCCACTTCGGTTCTTCTCCGCCTTAATTTCCCTATGATCTGTGGGTACATCAAAAATAAATAAAATCCAAACTCATTAATACTTAGCACCTTAACACATTATGATGCATACAAACCCATCTTTAAATAAAGTCTAACGTTCATTCGTACAATAAAATAGGCATATGTATATTCTCATTAATGACCTGTATGGAGTCAATAAATCATTATAAAAAGAAAAACTCGTCATACGGGCTCAAGAAATTATCCGAGTGTTAAAACATAATAATATCAGTTCAAGTGGAATAATATCACAAATATATATGAAACGCCTGTCTGCTGCTGCTGCTGATGCTGTCTTGTCCTCAATCATCAACAGGAACAACAACAACAATCAATCATCATTTTCTTTTCCACTACTAAATGATATCAATAAACAATACTGAAAAGACCGAGTCTGCCGACTCTCTCAACTCAACTCGGACTTTTTTTCCTTCTTCTACTTTTTCTCCTGACTGAGAGCTACTACTACTACTACTATAATTCTAGGTTCCGTTTGTTGTAGTAATTCTTCTTTTTCATTTTAATACGTTTATAATAATCAAATATTAAAAATCATCTATGGCGCAATGCACAAAAAACAACAACTTTAAACTCGACCACATGATTTAAGCCTTCAACTTTTACACTTTTCAGCCACTCTCTCTCTCACACCAAGCAACAGAGTGTAATAATTTTTACATTTAATAAAAAAGAAATTTTTATGAAGAAGGAACATTTGAAATAAAAAAGATAATTTTGATGGTGATATTATGCATATTATTCATATGGGTGATTTCTTCCAAGAAAATGTGTAATAATCAAAAGAAATTTTTATGAAGAAGGAACATTTGAAATAAAAAAGATAATTTTGATGGTGATATTATGCATATTATTCATATGGGTGATTTCTTCCAAGAAAAAAAGCATTCATTTTGCATCTTCTTGTGTACAGAAAAAAATGTATTAACTAGTCATTAAAATGGCTTTAAGTTATTATGATGATGATAACATGCAAGTGTTATTGTTGTTGTTGTTTCTTCATGTTGAATACTTTGTATACATATTTATTAATAATAGCTAGTTTTTTCATCATTCACTAATGATAACATAAGCAGAGGGAGAGTATACAAGAGGAGCGGGTAAGTTGAGCCTCCTCTTTATTTTATTTTTTTTGATCTCATTATTTCTTTAAACTATGAAGAAAATTATTCACAGCAGCAGCAGCAGGAACATATCAAAAGCAGAGCAGCATGCAGCAGAGAGAGCAAGGCGTCGTCTTCACCTTCTTCTACTTCTTCTTGAATGTTGTTTGTTGTTGCTTCGCTGATGTACATATTATGTTAATGAGGCTACTTAATACTAAACATCTAATTAATACGTTGAGTGACTGAGTGAGTATGAGCAGTGGAAATGTCAGATAAAATATGATTACATGGAAGGGTTTCACAAGAAACTAGGCGACTCCTTTACTTATTTACTTGCAGCAAGCAAGCAACAACATGCTGCAATGGCTAGGTAATATAATACTTGTTTTCTTATCATCTTTAGCGGTTGGTGGTGGTAGTGGTGTGTTATCAAAATCATGCTAAAAATGTATATTGATAAAAAAAACAAATATAATATGCAAAACAAAATTATACCTTACAATTAATAATGAATGCAAAACACAAGTGTTGTGTCTGATAAAAAATGTTGGGGTAATGTGAGAAATTACTTTGTAAAAAAATCTGATTATTATTACTTCTTATGTGGACATGTAATTTTCATACACGGTTAACTCTGATTTAAAACAAAATCTACACATTACTACTTGACTTGGCAAAGCATTATTTTTTAATTGCCGTCGGTTGGTAAAACTATCAGTTTTGTAAATCTTTTTTTTTTGCGATAATAATTATCACGGATCCTGTTGCTGCTCTACCATGTTATTGCTTCAGCTGCAAGGCTCAAGTAAAAATTAATTACTCTTGTCTCTAGACAAGTTCTACGAGTTGTCGGTGTGGTGTGTATGTAGCAGTAATAACCATCATAATATATTTTTTTCTTTACACCACACAACACCATTAACCATTCACCATGTAAAATGTAGAGAGAGAGAGAGAGAGAGATAGAGGCGATGATGGTCAGGATGATAATAATATTACCTTTCTTTTAGCGCTTTTGTTACTTAATCTAAAATTGAATATACATACCAGATTCACATTTTTTAAAGTCTCTCTCTCTCTCACACTCTTGCATATTATGTGTATATAATGTCCATCATAAACATAGTAGTATGTATAATTGTTATGCATCTAGCAGCACGAAAGGAGGAATAAAAAAAATATTGTTACTTCAAACAAAGCATAGTAGAAGTGTAATATGATATCGTGTCATGCGAGACGGTTGATGGAATTCTAAGCATGCTGCTGGCTGCATGCATTGGCATCACCAGCAATCAAAAATTCTTTTATGTGAGAAAAACTTTTTCATTTATTTAAAATGCCGTGTCGTGCATTTTTTTAAAATATATTCTCTCTCTGATTGTGATGGTAGTGGAGATGATGATGACTTTTTTTCAATTCATAACAATTATCCAAGTCTAGACCTTTTTTCGATAATTTCATTAATGCGCGCGATGCATATCTTTTTTATTTATAAGAGCTTTTACACTGCATAAAATGTTTTTAAAAAATTCCACATTTGATATTATGATGATGATTGTGATAACCCTGTGTCCCAGAAATGCAGAATTCAAAAACTGAATTTATGACCTATAAATGTTTCCCTACTTGTGTGTATGGTGTGTGTGTGTAAGTATCAACCGACAAAATCCTTATTTGTTCCATAAACGTTTTTATCATTAAAGCATCTTTATATGAAACCCTAATTTTTTGGACTTTTTTGTTTTTTTTAAAGTGCTCCAAATAAGGTGTATACCCCAATGCAAACTTAAAGCATGCAATCTGACAAACAATAAAAAAAAAAAAAGTTTTACGTTTCACTCTTTTTGTTTCACAAAATGGGAAATGCCAATAAACACGAATGAGTTATAAGTGAATGTAGGTAGATATACATACATACATATGACGTAGATAATGTAGGTATAAAAAATGGTGGTAAGTTTACATGAAAAAGTACAAATTTCCTATTTCATGGAACATGGACTACCATACCATACCAGACATAATCTAATAGGTACATACAAACATAATAATATTAAGCCAGCAGCCACACTTTTTTCCCTTCCGAACAACAACAACAAAACTTATGTACATTACGTTTCGGCATCATCAACAACAACAACAGCGGCACTTGGCCATTCATCAACATTATCACATCATGTCATTATTACTAAACAAAATATCTACAAAAATGCATGTAGGTATTAGTATAA
>JAHZNC010005949.1:0-28368 GCA_027744095.1 Zhuqinia jingwanae | reverse complement strand
CACAACTTGTGATGTTCCTATATAATATGTTACTGCTACCAGTACGATTCTCACTTTTTTAGTACAAAATAAATTCTAAGCAAAGTAGAAATAGAGACCGACAGTTACCGTTAAAATATCAAATATCTTAGCAATATAATAAACCTTCTAGGAAAGATGTAATATACCAGTATCAATCACTCATATTTCATATTTCTGATTAATAAAATTTTGAGTTATTTTGACGACACAAAAATATTTTTTACTCTTATTCTGAATATTTGACATTTATTTTTGAGTGATTTTGACGGTGCAAAAGTTATTATCTGAGTTGGTTGGTACGAATACCGCAATATTACATAGGATTAACACAGAAGGAACAGATTATACATACATACATACATATACGAAGGAGAAAGGCGGCAATCTTAGAAGATACCTTAAGTCGGTATCTAAAAGTTTGAAAGATGAATTGCAGTAGTTCTATTCCTGTATTGAGTGAGTGGATAAGCAATATATATATAATATATACTATTATTGGCCATGCTCATGGTAAATGACATGGCAAATGACATGATACTGTACTATAGGCTCTGTCCTGCATGCTAAAAATATATGAGTCGACAACAACAGACAACGATGCGACGATGATTTTTATTATATGACTACTGAGCAGACAGCATACCTTAACCTAATATCAACGCATCATTATCCATCCATCCTTCTTCTCGTCGTCGTCTCCTCACAAACAAAAAAGGCCAACCAACAACGGTAGTACCCCTTTACCCGACACCCCGTTACCCGAAACCCGACTCCACGTTAGCTAATGTTAGCCGATATTATATGTTCCAAATCATCATGGTCGGTTGCATATACGTACCAATTCCAACTGACGAAACTTGTAGCCAAATTCATGTATGCAACCAGATGATCGAAGATATACTCTTTCTACCAGTGCGCTCCAATTTTACTTATCTGTGCGGAATAACCTCAATGTTTTTTAAAACTTGTTTTTTAATTTTTCTATTTTTTAAAAGCCGCCAACGTAATTTCAAAATCAATTTCTAAATACGATTTTGTATCAGTTATGACCATTTGTATTTTACAAATAGTCACCATTTAATTATATTTAAATAAAACGTGTTTTTATAGTATCTTGCTACACATGTCCGGGCAAACTCATTCCTGTCACGCTGTGCTATGGTATCGTTGGATGCATAATTCGGCTACATGATTTTGTTCACATATAACAAGGAGAACTTCTAGAGCGCAGAGTACACCAATTTTAACTACTTGGAGGCCATTCCAGAAACTGACGTCCAGATATTCCGAGTTAAATCAATGTAGTACACAATTATGTGAATGCTGATACTTTTGGGTATTTCTCAATGTGTTTTTGAGTATTTCGACGATGGTACATCAAATATTATGTTAGTTGGGAAGAACGTACATTTGCATAGACGTGTAAACATATACGCAGACAGAGTGTANCAAATATTATGTTAGTTGGGAAGAACGTACATTTGCATAGACGTGTAAACATATACGCAGACAGAGTGTATCAATTGGGGATTAATAATCGCGATTAAATTAATTGAATTAATCGATTAATTAATCTTTATCGATAATCCCAGCAATCCAAAATTGGTTAAAATTAATCGATAATCGTAAATCGAGAAATTTAATCTTCAATCCATGAGTATATTTTTGCATGTTTGCTGCATTTTCCCGCGATTTAACATATGTATGCGTAAAACACATAGCAGCTCCACAACTGCACCAATCATGCTGTACACTATCTGCAACCCCAAAAAATGAACTTATGACAAAAGATAAACTCAAGAAATATAAACCGATCCATAATTCCAGTAAAAAATAGGCATGAATTAATCGATAATCGTTAATTTAAATGTCTCGAATATGTGAATTAATCGTTAATCAATTATCTAAAACCTAAATTGTTGAAAATTAATCGTTAATTCGATTGATTAAAATCTCCAATTAATAAAGCCTGTACTCAGATTAACTGAGGTATTTCGTAATATGCATAAGGATGCTCGTAAGAAATTAACATTTTCACCGTAACTCCCCCGGGGGATGAGCGGGATGGCTGATAATCAATAGGCTTGGAGGCTAAGACCTCTATTGCTTATATTCCAAATTTGAATTAATTTTGGATACGCCGTAAGTTATCGTGCGGGAACACACATACAGACAATCATGAGTAAATCATTACTACGATTTATACACAGCTACGTAGTAAATAAATAAATATGTATATATATATATAAAGCCACAAAGGATTAACAGAGGGAATTTATAAATAACCGAAGGGCGGATCTTAATGTATATTTGAGTATGACGTTAAATGCAACCGACCATGCTGATTACGAATATAGAATGTCGGGTGTCGGGGAGTCGGGTAACGGGTCCGTGTCGGGTAAAGGGGGTCAACCACCAATAACCAAAACAAGAAAAGCTCTCTACAACCAAGCAACACTATTAGATAGAAATAGACGTAGAAAGAGGCATTCCACTGTAATAATTATATGATAATGCACATAGAAGTTCTCTGAGAGAACACATCCACTCATGTATGTATGTATAATGTACGGACCTAACGTAGTAATAATACGTAATGTACACACTGCTCCTTCTTACATACATATTAGGAAGTTCCTAAAATATTGTTCCATTCCATTCTCTTCACAAATAAACCTTGCAGTAAGATGTAATATACGAGCATCATTCATGAAATCACTCGTATTTCTTATTTCTGCGACATTAATTTTTGAGTGATTTTAAAGGTGCAGAAATATTTTTTACTCTAATTCTGAAATTTTAATTTTTGAGTGATTTTAAAGGAGCAGAAATATTTTTTACTCTTATTCTGAAATATTAATTTTTGAATGATTTTGACGCTTCAGAAATTATTATCTGAGTTGGTAGGTCAGTACATTTCTATATCACACAGGAGAAGGACCAGAGTATACATACATATACAAAGGAGAAAGGCTACAATCTTATAACTCGCAAATTTTTGATGCTCGTAAAAACGTGAAATAATGTAATGTAAAAAATGTAACTACATGAGATGAATATTATGATATTGTTATACATATAATAATGTGCTCTTCAGTGTGCTTTACTCACAGTGCAGTATAGTATATTTACCAAAGCAGTTGCAGCACACTACATCACATACATTGCATTGACATTATTGACATATTATTTTTCACTCGTCTTCCTCGCAATATCATATTTTCCTCTCTTGTTGACTGAGCAGCGACAGCCGCAAAAACAAGGTAGAAATGATAGGAAGACGTAGACAGCAACAGCAGGGCTTTCACAATAAAATACAAGTGGCAAGGGTGAGAGAGTGAGTAGTAGAAGTGTAAAGCCTACGCTCATCACATCATCATCATCGCATCAGTCAGCAGCATCACCCACCACCACCAAGTAGTTGTAGTAAAAGTAAATAATAAAAAGAAAAAATAGACAGGTTGGTTGGTTAGATTAGTTAGTTGAGTTTGAAGGAGTCATAGACAGGCACGCAATAATTAAAAAAAAACACTTATTAGTAAATAGCTCTCTGTGGCTCTATTCACTTCACACTGTGTTCGGACACGAAAGGGGGATGAGTCTAGTTTATTATTATTATTATTATTATTATTATTATTAGTTAATATTTTCGTTGATTGATATTGATGTTCATCCAGTTAAAATAGTAATTCTTGTTCAACTCACTGCAAACCTGGCAGCTACTAGCTACTCATCATTTTTGTGACATTCACTTACCAGCAGCATCGTGCACGATTTTAAGAGATAAGGATATACAGGGAAGCGAATTGAGCCAAATTCGCAGTGCAAATATTTATTTTGGTATTATGTTTAGGCTACAAATTGCATGTAGGAATGTTTGATAGTAGTGCTACGCTTCACAGTTAAATTGCCATTTATACTACATTCAGGTCATTCATTTCAGTCAACATCGAGGTAGTAGGTAGTTCCCCGGTCGAGTACGAGTACTGAGTTGTTATTATCAGGTAACCAAAAACAAAGCTTATCCCTTTAATAACGGAAAATAAAATTGGAATCTGACAAAGTTAAAAGGTGATACCTTATACGAAGATTACTCTACAAATATGAATTACGATAACGGTTGGGGACTAATTTAGCAACAATATAACGACCAACATTCCCTGAGTCCAAGCCAAATTTCAGTTTATTCGTTAAATTTATAACTCGTTGTTTGTCTCGCAAAGTTTTTAATTCGAAGGCAGTGAACGCAGTGTTGTCAATGGACGTATACAATATTTGTAGATAAGATGCACCTATGCAATTACTGATAAGCGTCATGCCGATTGATCAGCTGATTAATATATTTTGATTTGTGGTGCAGTAACCTGAAAAGTAAAATCATGTGGCACAGTGACAAGTGTTTTCCACTCTAACATGTGCGATTGTTTTGAAACAAAATTTTATCGTAAATTATAAAATATGACATCAGTGATGTTACGTTACAATGTGAACTTGGGATTGCTCTTAGATAAATCCAGAATTAATAATTTATTGTCGTTTCTATGTTGCCATTATCAAGATACAATTTTGTAATTAGTAACATCAGGTGATCATAAACAACTATATGTAATAAAAATTATTTCTGTAAAATTTAAGTTTGATAGCAATATGAGCTAAATATCTTTATCCAACATGCTAACACGAAAATACTATGCATGAAATTTCTATATACTTAAATGAATCGCTCAATATTTCATCTATGTTGCCAGACTTTCGTTGCATTTCCGTTAAATATTTTTTATACGAAAACTAGTGTGATGGTCCACGCTTATTCTGATATTGTCAGTTCGTTTTTGTTTTATAGACCTATATGATAAAAGTAGTATGTGCATCTACTAAACATTATAATTAAATACATCTGATAGCTTTCGAATTTTCTCTACTCCACTTTCACAGTTGCCGACGAGACAAAATATTATGGTTTGCTATTTTCCTCGTGTAGGGTTAACACGATAACCTTGATTAGACAATCCGATTATCCTCTGAGGTACAACAAAATTCAGAATGTGGAAAAAGTGTTGTTGTCTCTGTGCTCGGGAGACGTACGAGCCTCCAGATGTTCAAGAATTAGATTACCGACACAGCTCTCTCACTGAAGTCCCACCCGAGATTTTTACCTACGAGCGTACGCTGGAGAGGCTACTTCTTGGAAGTAATCAGGTAAATCTTGTTCAATCTAGCTACATATTATGCATTTATGTATTATCAATAAGTTTGTTTGTTAGCTGAGTGTTTTTATAATACCATCGTCTCATGTATACGGTTCAATTCTTAAGAATATGGAAGTATTCTTTTAAATAAGTCAGAAGGCATTTTTAGTTGTATGACATACACAATTATGTAGCTTTAATAGTTCCACTTAATTAACGGATAGTAAACAGTACTCCCTGATTGAGACTGATTGTATATTCAATGATATCACGACTTGTAAATACCAAAATCCTTCCTAACATTCACCATTCTCCTTTGGTTGTAGGTATTTTTTACTGACAACAAACAACCAAACCTTTATAAATCAATATTTCAGTTTTATTTATCCGCTGAACCCGTATTTGTCATTTATTGAAAGTATCATTTATATTGAGCCAAAATTAGATAGAATTACATTTAGTAGAGTTCCACCTCATGTGTTCATTCAATCAGTAATGACAATAAAAGCAATGATCAGGGAAGATAATCATCAATCAAGCATTAGCTGATTGTGCGTATTTAAACTATTTTGAACATGTGTATCAGTGACATGCCATTATGAGATTGACCTTTATCGTTACATAAATAGCCATGTAGCAGGTTGTTGGAAAATATTAATTTCTGTTTTTTGTTGGTGTTTATTTGACAGATAAGTGATTTACCTCCCAACTTGTTTTATTGCCATGAGCTTCGAGAGCTTGACCTTTGTGATAATGAACTGAAGGAGATTCCCGCCGCAGTCGAGTCCTTAACCCGACTCGCTAAACTCAATCTTTGTAGAAATGGTAAGTGTTTAATACTGGTACTTCATTTTTACATTATTATGGGCATTACAAGCGTTTATCAGAATAATAATATAAAACTGTATGTGTGTGAATTAAAGTACTTGTACTTTATACAGTAATATATAATAGTAATTTATTTATAAATATAGTTAATAGCTAATAGCTTTAGCATTATATGCTTATTATTCACCGGAAGATCATTCATCCGTCATCTCTTCACTTCGCTGATGGCGTCACACACATTCGTGCGTGTGCGAATTTATAATCATTTTATGAAATCCATTTTAATTTAGTGGCATGTTTATGTCAACTTACGTTGTAGGGCCGTCCGTCGCCTCGTCCTTCCATCAATTGTGAAAAGTTGAAATGTTTAAATTTAGAATACTAGCAACATTGCTTAGTCCAAGGCTATCAGCCCATGAGATTTTCAGCGAAAATGGTGAACACTATGTAGCAAATGATTGCTCTTTTAAATCCTATTTATATGACGATCCCCACAAATGTACTCCGAAAGTTCTAAATTGACGTGGGAACGAAACATTGATGTCAAATTTAAAATATTTTCCGGTATATTAGCATTATGCAAATCCTAGCACATTGGAAATCTATTGTCTGGAAAAATTTACTTTACAGCTTCCAAAACTTTTGTCATGTGAGGTGGGGGTGCTACAATACCCCTGGTTGTGTTTTACATGAAGTACAGTTGAAAAGTTCTAATGCATTCCCTAAATGATGGAAAGGGGTGAAGTTCTACATATTATAGTAATATAGTATGGTTTTATAACGTAGCGTGCAACAGCGTAGTAATGACAAGTGAAATGAAAAGTTGTTTGTGTGTGTGTCCGCACGATAATTTCAAAATGGCTTTTCCAAATTACTTCAAATTTGGCATACATGTATTAGAGGTAAAGGTCTCGAAGCCAATTGATTTTCGGTCATCGAGGGAGTTACGGTGGAAACTATTTTTAACCATAACCCATAGCAAGTGGCATATCATTTAAAAGCTTTCATTGAGCAACTAAGGAGCAACTGAGAACATTTTTTTTCAGCCCCCACGGCAACTCACAGCTACGTACTTAACAGGAGCTTTATCATGTACATAATCTGACATATCGAAATAATATGACGCTACTCTATCGCTGAAGCAGAATAATAACATTTAAAATTTTGTATCAAATGCAGTGAAGTGCAATTTCAGTAGCAAATTATACAATTTGCACGCTACTTTCTTACAACTATAGCTGTACTTGACTTGAGTGGAATTCTGTTACGGTCTTTTTTATGTACAGTTGTGTCATTGTTATCTTCATTATTATGTGTTCCGTAAAAAATATTTTCATCAAGCTATGTTTCACATATAAATTGATATGTATAATATGTATACATGCACTATATATACGTAAGTAATATTCATTTCCCCTAAACGAATGTAAAATGTAAATTCTAGGTAGACAGCAGACGTAACATTACTCATTTTACAAAATCCTGGTATCACAAAGCTTTCATGTCCTTGATGTATCATTGAGCATGTATGTAACAATATCGTTGGTTATAAGTTATAAAATTATAACAAAGGGCAGTACGAATGTCATGATTGTGGATGCTCATAAAATATCAAGTTGATATGAATGCTTCACTAATATGACTTCCCTTTTCCAGCTTTTATTTAAGAAAAAAGCCAGTGGAAGTAGAAAGGATGATGGTATGATATGATGACGAGAACGGTTTCACTTTTTTATTTTGCCAACCATATAATAATAATAATGTAAGCGCATTAGATGAGATTTTGTAATTTGAGTATGTCCTACTTTCGTCCGTCGACCAAATCTGGTTTCGCCTTACTCAAGTCCATTAAACAAATTATTTTTAGTTCAAATCCCTACCTAGGACGACTGTGGGTCGATTTTTGCCAGGCATTTTAAAAATTTATTTTCATGCATGTAACTTGTTTTCTCGTGTAATTTATGTACAATCCAGTACACAATGAAATTGAATTAATATTTATTTCCAGGGAAAGAGGGTTTTGTGCGAAAATATTAAAATTTCACAGTGCATTCTTATTATGCATCTTATGTTTCAGTTCACGTTACACCATACACACATGAAGAAACACATAAGGTACTAAATGTACATTGAGGAACGCTAACTGCATGATTGATATTTTTTTTAAATCTAGTCGGATGACCTCAAATAATGCTATCATCAAGTTAATACTCCTTTTTTTTCTAATTTCATAAGCCCTAGAAAGGACATAATATGTCCTACATATCATAACTTGGAAGACCTACTTTTACCTCGGCGACCTATTTATGTATATTTCGAGAAATAGACGTATTTTATTACTTATTTCCTGTAACATATATGTTAAATAGTTATGAATCTATCTATGCTGAAGAGATGTTGGTTATATGTAAGTATACACCGTTCTGCAATTAGTATATCATCCATTCATTTATTTGATAATATTTTATCCTAGTTTATGGTAACTGTTCATCATTATATGTGTGCGGTTTCTAGTAAACCGTAGCATGTGTTTGTGAAGGATCAAACTCTTAATCAATGTAATTTAGTAATGGTTCTCCTGGTCATATATATGCCTACGATTTAGGCTATCTGAGATTATCATAGCATAACATCGTTTTAAACGGTACTTGGGCAAAATATTGTACTGTTTCATACAGTGCACAGTAAAGTGCCGTCAATTAATTGGGCTGAACTTAAGCTACTCCTTTTTTGTCATGGTCAAAATTCTAAACGCTGGCAACGCTGAATTTTTTATTCCAATTTTGACAAAATTATTTTGTTCTCATAATGAGGCGCAAATAAGACATAACATATTATCATCTTGAGCGAAACGAGGTACATAAGGACTAAAAGAGAACTAAACATGACAGTTGACAGTCGGCAATACTGTGTGTTGTGGTACATTGGTCAGCAAGTGTTTATTACGTAGCTGATGAAATCAGCTTAGTATTGACAAGTTGTCCGTCTGTCACCACGATATCTTCAGAACGGTTTACTCAAATGTCTTCATATTGGGTACACAGATACCATAGGTCATAACTCAGAACCCTATTGATCTCATCCCCCGGGGGAGTTAGAACGGAAACTTTGATTTTTTACATTTAACCAATAGCCAGTGGCGTAATACGTAATATTATGTATTATTCGATTCACTATCAGCTTCTTATTTACAGGCCTTACACCATTATTAAGGATCGCATAACGATCATCTATAAGATCGGAGATAGAATCTGTTGGCCGTATGGCCAAGGGGCTAAAATCATAGAAAAACGATATACGTTCTTTGATTTGCACCAAACTTGGCACAAATATAACAGAGCACAAGAGCTTTAACTCAGTAAACATTTCAGTAATAAATATTACGATCCTTATTTTAATCGTTTAATAGGGTTTATTACGTAGGTGATGAAATGAGTTATATTATTGAGATTGTCAAGGTTTTCTGTCCGTCCGTCTGTCCTCAGAGAGCACGATATCTTCAGAACGGTTTACTCAAACAAATGTCTTCATATTTGGTACACAGATGGTCATAACACAGAACCCTATTCATTTTTAGCCCCCCATCTCATCCTCCATTGAGCAGTTATGGGGAAAACTTTGATTTTAATAATAATAATAATTATTATTATTATGACATACTTTTATGAGTGAATTAGTTATATATGCTAAGTTTAGCTTCAAATATACTAGTATTTGTATATAAATATTGAAACAAATTATTATATTGTGTTTACTGTAATTTATGCCATTTGAATAGTAAGTATGTAAAATGCAACATGCATTTTGCACATAAATCCTTCAACGGGTAGTTTAACTTCCACTTTTCATACCACAGTGGGAAAGTAAATGGATATCTTCTTATTTTCATTAATTTGCTTACCATAAATCCATCCAGATAATTGCAATGAAACTAAAACCATTAATATTTCATTAATAATTATGTTTTATTTTTATTTTTTATTTAGCGTTGTCCCAATAGTGAGTCTGCCCATGTCTATGAACCGTCTCAATCAGCTTCAGAGATTGGACATTGGATGCAATGAAATGGAAGAATTGGTAAGCACCTATTGGGACTGATAAAAACTCTGTATTTGCATACTACTTAATACGTTATACTTATGATGTTTTATTTCAATTCTGTTCCAATTTGATAGCCAACTGTTATAGGTTCGATGACCAATTTGATAGAGCTATGGGCAGATGATAATGCTATGCGCCAAGACTCTAATTCAAAAGTACGAAAATAAACATTTGTTTTTTACGGACATACTAGTTTTTCAGGTAGCAAAGTTTAGCATTGAGTTTATTTATTTGTATTTAGGTACTCGGAAACTTGCCAAAGCTTACTTGTCTAGATATGTCAAAAAATAGCCTAAGTTCACTATCTGAGCAGATCGGAAAATGTGGGAACCTCACAGATATCACTTTAAGTTTCAATGATTTGCCGGTAAGTATGACCTATAGAGCTGTTTATTTTAGTAATTTAGACACGTGCAAATAGCATTTTAGCTTGCATTATCAACTATTGTTTACTAACATTAGTTTATTCAAAAATTTAGGAGATGCCAAGCGCTTTCACCAAACTGGAAAATGCAACCACTGTTAGAATTGATAATAATCGACTCAATCGCTTACCAGAAGATCTCGGTAAATTAAGGAACCTCCAGGAGTTGAATTTGTCGTGCAATTTATTGAAGTCAATACCACTATCTATTGGACTATTGCGGAAACTTCATACTCTCTACTTAGACGATAATAGGTTAACTGAACTTCCCAAAGAGATAGGAAGCTGTACTTCACTAACTGTTTTAAGTGTCGCTAACAATAATTTGAAAGAAATTCCTTCGGAGATAGGACACCTGAGTAACTTGAAAGTACTTGTATTAACTAATAATGCGGTGCGGAATCTGCCAGTTTCAATACTTGGGCTTTCCAATCTTGGAGCACTTTGGCTGACTGAGGGGCAGAATAAACCATTAGTTGCCTTAAATAGAGAGATTGATAGCTCCACTGGCCAACATGTTGTGACGTGCTGTCTATTGCCCCAGATACATTCACATGGTACTGACTGACAGATTAAATAAATATACCTATTTTGAGTTACGGTGGACTTACTATCCAATAAAGCATATTTGTCAACTAAATTTTAACTTTATGAATGCTCTTTATAGATACTGTAACTAGTAGAAACGACACTGAAGAGGTTTTGCCCCCACGCTCTGGAAGAAAAATTAGATTTGAGACTGATGTTGAGCCTCCTGCTCCTGAAAAACCAGCCGTAAACGGTGGCCTCCTTCGTGCTCCTACACCATACCCAAAAGAATTGAGGGCCATGGCTAAACATGCCTCGCATATTAGACAGGCCAAAAACCAAAATGGAGAAGCCATTAACATTTCGGTAGTGCAGTCTTTGTTTATCCAGATAATTAAAAAACGTATAGTATTATAATTTCATAAATTACCTGAAATATACTGCTTTCTTTTAAGGATGAGCCAATGTACGAAGGGGATTTCACTGAAGATAGCACGGATTTCCAGGTAAACAATTTTCGTATCCAACTAACTCGTTCCTACACCATACATATTATAGAACAAAATTGTATTCATCCTTTTGTTATAAGTTACAAAACATGCTCTTGTAAAACTGGTTCTAAAATACTGAAATACTGGAGCTTCCAAAGTGTTAGGACTTACCTTCTAAAATAAATTTATAGAGTGTTCAAGTTAATCCTGGAATATCACGTTATTGATGCATATTCTTAGGTTTACTCCAATGGTGACATAGATGAAGCGGAGAAATAAATTTACATCACTGTGAAGGTTTACTAATGAAATGTTTGAAATTACTTAAATAATGAATCATGTTGCTGTGCCGTACGCGCATTAGCTTGGCAGTTATGAGTTTTTGCTACTTTTTTATTTTTTGGAATGTTAAAAGCTGCAAAAGACACATGATAATTTGTTTATTTATGTAGAGATTGTATATTTTAAGTTACTAAACGAAAAAGTTGTAATTGTTTTGGGACGGTTGCCTGTTGTTGTTATATGCCAAGAAAAAACTTCTTATTTTTTGCAGTAGTATTGCTAATGTTGGAGATTGCAGTATTGAAGATTTTCAAATATATTGCACTGGTAGATCTAACATAAAATTTTTGTTCAATTTTCAGGCTAAGCTGCACTATGACTATAGCGTGAAAACGATGACAGAGAAGAATGCTAATCAGTCTAGGAAGATGGAGAGCTATCAAGAAGAACGAGCTCAAGATAAGATAATCGCCTTTAATACACAGGACACCGTGCAATATACAACGCATTCAAACTTACTATCAGCGAACCAGCCCGAGAATAATATACAATCGTCTATCAATGAACATAATTCTACTATGAGGACAATCCCGTCACGCGATTTGTCATATCAGCGAGCGCTAGAAGTCGAAGTGTCTACGCCTCCAGTTGTCCCGTCGTTTAGTGTTGGTAGAACACCACCACCTTACCATATCGCCGCCCAGCGTGCAGCCTTTCTCCGTTCCTCGGGCGGAGCAGGAACGGGAAAGATAAATTTCCCGACCGAAATGAAAAATACAGTCAATGACCTCGTTAATCAGGATATACCGCCCATATCACCTGAGCTTATCGGAAGCAATACAACTCTTCCGTATGAACCAATGAGCACATCTCTACCTCAATCAAGTAGTAGCCCTATCATGGTTCCTAGAAATTTAAATGAAATGGTCCCAGAGCCATATGTGCCACCAAATATAAACGCGCTGATCTTAAAATATAAAAATGGACCACCAACCTCAAATAATGTCACCGAAAGCTTGGCAGATGGGAATAACGAAAACATTACTGCGATAGATCCTAGTTCCATTTCCAACAGCAACGTCATCGGGTATGGGGGCTTTCAAGCTGATCGAAATTCTAATTTAACACTGAACAAGTCTTATCGTCTTAACGATAACGATCATTGCAATTCTACCATCTACTCAAATCAAGAGCCTTCAAATGACGACTTAATGCCTCCAGCAATGCATTTGTTAATGGATACTAAACAACAACAGCCATTGCAAATTTCAGAACCACAGGCTTCCCTTAATAAAAACATTAATCACAAGACACCAGATTCTAAAATATGTAGAATTCCGTCACTACAGTCTTCTAATAGACGGTATCAGTCTACATCCCATGTTACCAACACGGCTTCTCCGACGCCTCCTTCTACCAGAATACCTTCCATTCATCCAGAACCTTCACCAGTTCCATCCATTATAAAGGAAACTAGAAATACTGGATCCGAAATACCACAATATGTATCTAGTAAAACTGCAAGTACAAGCAGAATCCCTGGAAGTATGTATTCTTCCGAAAGCAAAACATCCATACCTTCAACCAAACGAACTATGATGAGTCCCACAGGGAGTAAATTTAGTGGAACAAGTGGTATTCCTAAAATTGGCCCCAGCAGTAGCAACGATGAACTTAAAAGTTATAGCCGAATACCTAAATTGGAATCCTCTCGAGCTATGGCTGACGATTTAAATATTAGGTCAAGTAGTTCAACCGATGAGGAGAAAAAGTCAGCTTATTCATCCGGTGCCTCAGAAAAGTCATTCAGTCGAGGCATTTCTCCAAAGCTGACTCGGTTCTGGACTCGGACGAGAGTCGGACCACATGGATTCGAAAATCCCAACTACCCGTAAACCATGGATATTTGGTTCTCACCGCAATGCCCGCGTTGTAAGTTATTTTTGCATAAATATGGTGCATGTGTATACGTACAACGTAGTTATATGTCTTTTTAAGTTCATGGTTTAAAATTACTTTTTGAATTCTTCTGGGAAATTACCACTTAGGTGTCCGTTGAGCATAAAAAAGTCAATCAGTTTGAGTTGGGGTTTTCAATTATGGAGTACGCTGGCCAGACGTCTCATCCCGAAGGAAAGGTATACGAAAATCAAAACACAATATCCTCATTTGGTAATTAGTACTTCTTGAACCAAGTATTTAATAATGAACCTTCTTTTCTCCAGGGAATTTATGTTACCGCCACCGAATCGGAAGAATTACTAATTAAAGTTGGCGACAAAATACTTCAAGTAGATGGGATTGATGTCGGGGACATGGGAGTAGAAATTGTGAACAAAATATTAGGCAACTGTCAAGAAAACATACAATTACTTGTGTCTCGGCAACAATGATAAAAAATTTGTATTAGCTATTGATGTTTAAATTACTTCTAAAACTATCAAGATTCCCCATTTACCATGCACAATTATTTTATTATTATAATGATTTTGATTGATTCGAAATTACAAAGTGCCATGTCCATGCCTTGTTGTAAGTAGGGTTAGAAGATACGAGCTTCTATATGATGGAAATTACTTAGTTGTTGGAAGTAATCCGCATGTTTGAATATAATGCAAGATTGAAAATGGTTGATTATAAACCTTGTCGCAACATAGCAGATATTACTTTTTATTTCAAATGTTCCTTTTGCATTTTAGGGCTGGTATTAATGACAATGCCAGTTCTCGCTTTGTTTGGATGTAGTATACCAAAATGTCCTCTCATTTATATTTATTACCAGTTCAAGAGGCTACGTGAAGTGAGAAAATTTGAAACACATCTACACATATTGCTACAAGGTTTATTTAACTCAATTTTATTATCTAATTGTTATTCATGTAATTTCAGAAATAATTTTTTTTATATAATCTCTTTTTTAAACCATTAAGTGGACACATTTTAAATATTGTGGTATTATTATATTATAATCTCTGTTTAGTATCTCCAAGATTATTGTAACATTTCTAATATTAGTACTTTTTATTCAGATCTATCACGTGTTATAGTAGAAAACCTACAATTAAGCAATGCTGAAACTTAATTTATTATGTTATCTTATTGATAATGCTCTGATATGTTATTGTGTGCGCTGCTATAAAAAAATGTTTGTATCAATTGTATTAACTTCATTCTCATAGTCACCTGATGAATCTCTATAAATACTTTCGGAACCACCGACGTCCATAATTGAATAACGGAGAATGGAAAATGATTCGTAATCGTAAGTTAATTTGCTTGTATTATAAAAACATGTACCATGAAAGTAACTAAGATATTGTAAATTGTAAAAATTCTGTAATTTTAATACTTAGAGTTAATGACAATTAGCAATGCAGATTGCACTAAAGCTACATTTAGCGTTATTTCTCAAGACATTCGTCCATGACATAATTTTACACTTACCTTACCACTGACTGGGGTTTAAAAATCAATGTGACAAGGATAGCTTTTAAATATTTCCAAAGGAAATTACTGAGCGGTGAGTACAGATTACAGCTAACTAGTACCTAAATCAACAAGTGATTGATTTGCGTGTCATTAAAAAGCCTTATATGGTTATTTTATATTGTTAGAAAAAACTGCATAGTAACTTTTTTGCGTCAATGCAGAAGTTTAGAATAATACCAGTATTATATGATGTGCGAACTTGTACTAAAATTTGTACTTATTTCTGGATCTAATACACAAAATAACGAAAACTGAAATGTTCTTTTGTTACCGTATTGGAAAGCGCGACCTGCGGTTTTATAAAAAAATAGGTATATATATTATTAGTATCAACAAAAACGCCAGTATTGTAGTATTGTTTTTTAAATATTTTGTTCACCTAAGTGAGCATTTCTTTTTAATGACTATTAATTTGTATCTAGTTAGTTAATTAATGGTTTAGTCAGTATTTTAGAAACGGCAGCCTTATCTTAAGATTGTTCAAATTGATTGTATTTCTATAGGCAGGTAGAGCCACTCACATTTTTAAATACATTACATACATACATCAACACATCCATTTCTCAATTGTAGCATTAAGGTATAAAAAGTAAGCAACCCCAGGTGCAATGCAAAAATTTTTAATTTTGATATATACATATTGAAGGAGTATACTGCGTAGACATTAAGCTAGAAATGATGATAGAACTATTATATATTGTACGATATATTTTTACAATGCAAATTTTGTACGGGAACACGAAAGAACGGCAATAGAGGAAAGCGCTTTTACTTATTTATTTTATCATTTACCTTTCATTTATTTATTTTTTTATATTTATTTATTGATGTATAAAAGGAGAAGTAACATGTTTTAATTGTTTGACTATGTAACTACGAAAATGTAATTCCGTACTACTGTGACTTCGTTTCAAAATCAGTAACCGGTATTCATGCCGATAGTGTATGAATTTATATTATTACTACCTCGTTGTATTTACACAAAATCAAAAATCAATGTATTTACTACACTCATTCAGTGCGAAAGGAACTACGTAAAAAAATATACATGCGTATACTGTAAGTCTACCTAAGCTAAGGTAACCATGAAAACATACGTTGAACCGGAAGTCCCAGGTAAAGGATTACTTGTGTCTTTCTTGTTTTAAAATATCAGTGCCAAGAACAAGAAATACGAAATACTACAGAATAATGTTTACATCATCATTCAAAAAAAACCAAGCTATAATTATGCTATAACTTTAAAGCTGTCAGTGTGTGCATATCATTACAGACAATATTTAATGGACTAACTTAACCATTAATAGCACATGGTGCAAATGAGTGTAGATTGCAAGTTGATAATAATATTACAAGTATTAAATTAGTTTCATAGTTACAAATTTATTAAATGTTGTTATGTTATCGTAATCATTCCAGAATTTGACATTACTATGCAGCATTATGCAGTTTGAATGTTTCGTGTGTACTATTAAATTTAAAATGTTCGGTGACCATGCACGTTATCCGATGTTCAAACAGTGCAAGTTGATGAAAGGCGTGCGATTTTATATTAACCATATTATAGGTAAGGTAATTAATTATATCTTAAGTTGGAATGTAATATTTTAACCTCAGATACTTCTGTTTTTGTGATGCTATAATGGTGTTTTAATCACAAATTTTCTACATCAATTCTTTTATATATAAAGGAAATGAATAAATTATCGATGTTTTGCTATTAAAAGTAAAAGCTTTAAAACAATAATGTATGTTTGCTTGCAAAAGACATTTTTGATTTATTTATTTAATCACGTCACAGTCTCATAATGTTTCATTTTAATCGTGATATTGTAATTACAAAGGTGAAAGAAATACTCGTTTTACCAAGGGTTCGAAGGTACATAACTGAATAACTAATTGTAAGTAAAGTAGTGCAAGTTGAAACCATATTTACATGCAGAAAACTTAACTTTAGGGCTGTTTATTTACAAAAGATAAAAAACAAAAGCGCCACGAACGTTACATAATCTAAAAAATAAAGACATCTCTTACTACAAGATAGTCACAATTTTCATAATAATATTGTTAATTGTATCTTTATGCCGTGTTTTATACTCATGTTATCACAAAATGTGTTCCAATATTTATTTTTAAAAGAAATATTCTGAAACCAGCTGGTTAGAAAATGACTTCTGGATTGGGGACGACGGCTATTAAATTATCAGTCTTTAAAACAGAAGACAGTGTAAGGTACATTGTGTAGCTACTTTTACTACAATTACAATGCAAATACATAAAGAGGTTGTTGACATGCTTTCACTTTAATTTCTTCTGCTTTCACATTTTCCCCATCAATTGTAAGTGTGCCCTCTATTCCACCAAGCGAGCGTATTGAAAATTCTTGGACCGTTACGTAGTTGACCCCGTTCACATTTAAATGATTTCCTATGCAAATAATGAACAAAATGAAAATAAAACATAAAGCTTTGGCCTTCACAAATTGCAACTCGTCCACAATAATACACAATAATAACATTGGTATAATGAGATACCCTTCTCAATTCCTAATAAAAATTGCGTAGCTGCTGCTCTTCCAGCGTCACGGGTCACGTACGTTAGGTGTATCAACCCATCACAAGCCTTGGCTTCAGGTGCAAATATCAAATCCGTTCCAATAAATGACTGGCAAGAAGAATAAACACTAATAAATTCTGTGTCAAGAGTGACGGGCTCGCGTTGACGCATCACTGAAACACTTGCGCCGTTGACTTCCCCACGAGTAATTTTCTCGCAAGGGACATACGATAACTGAGCTTTGTATGACCGTAGTTTTGCCAAACGGAGAAACGACCAAAGAGTAAATCGTGGTTCCCCGATCGCCCGTAGCACCTCACTTTCAACATCAATGTCGGACATCAGTCCCCAGCCAACGGATAGGAAAGCAGAGCTCTTTTTACCGTCCATTTCTACTTCCATCTAAAATAATTAAATACAATGAACTGATACGCACACGGTGGCTATTTGAATAAGTCATGATACCCCAAAATTGTTATAAACAATATTGTTTCGAACTTTGAGAACATAACGTACCAAGTTTACAGGAATGACCTTTCCACGAGCAGCAGCCAGAGTGGAAGACAATACAGGGTTTTTTAAATAATCTGCATCTTCTTTCGAATACTGAGCTATGGAGCGAGCCAATCCATTACCAGACCCAGATGCGATTGCCCCCAACGGAATCTACGTAAGAATATTTGCAGGCAGGCATAGTAATAATACATACTAATACTCAAGTAACTTTTTGTAATTTGGGCAATCATTAACGTACAGTAAAGGCCTTTTCCGAATCCGAACGACTTCGAAGACCATTCACAACTTCATACAGTAAACCATCTCCTCCCACAGTCAGTATACCGTCAAGGTCGTCAAGATTTGTAGAAGAAACCACCGACTTGGCATGTCCAGCATGATTCGTGATCAGTAACTCCACTTTAACTCCAGCCTCCAACAGAATAGGATTCACTTTGTCCTGTTGTATAAGTTTCATGTTAAAAATCGAATGATAAGTATCATAGTAGTGTACATAATCTGTCTGTACACTAACTGTACTACAGATAGTCTACTTATAGTCTTTACAAAATATAGTTTCTTAATAACAACTTACATTAAAGACAGTAACTCCTTTTCCTTGTCCACTTACAGGATTTATTATAACCAGGTACCTTTTTACGAATGACAAGTCGTCAGAAAGTGACAACTTGCTCAAGTGTAGTCCTTTTCCATTCTGAACAACAATACTATCAGCATACCCAGTTTCATTGCGATCAGCAGTATTAGAAGCACCATTCGTTTCAGTGCTACCGTTTGGAAAAATGGACTGACTTGACTGCCACTTTGGATATTTCTTCTTCAGAAGCCGTAGAGCATCTTCTTTCCATTTGGTTGCAAGTGCTAAGTTTTCTTCATAAGAGCTTCCAGATTTTCGAATTTCAAAAACTAACGGAACCTTGTCCCTTAGCTTGACTTTTGACATTAGAACACGCTTTCGCCGAGGATATATGTAGAAACATACATATGCAGAAACAAATGACGGCCCGTTTTGTTTATGACGAAGTGTATGGCAGCCAAACAAATCGTCTATTGAATAGCGTTCAATGGATGGTTGATTTTTGGCTCCTCCTTGTAACTGCAGTAAAATCTCTGATGACGTGAGAACAAGCCTGTAGTGCTTATCCTTTCTGGAAAGACATTGAAGTACATCCTCCCGTATAACCTTTTCTTCCGTCTGGTCAAAACTGAGTGCTATAAAAAAAGTGAAGGAACACAAAGTCACATGCTAATTCAGTTACAAGGCCATCTGACGTGCCGATAACTTTTATTTTATTATTATTTAAATGATGATAAAATATATATAGCAAGGAAGGGTCCACGAAACTACTGAATATTGTTTAACTAACCAAGAATATTTCGACTTTCCCGTCCCTGTTGTGGTAATTTCTCGATAGAAAGGTCGCATTTTTCATTTGAGTTACATGCAGAAGTAGCTCCTTCATCTAGCGAATCAGACGGCATTTTCGTATATATGGTGAGATGAAATTTCCTCCAAATATCTCGAGCGACTAGTCCTTTGTTCAGTAGTATTTGAAATCGACGTGATTGAAACAGCAATGCTCGTTTAATTTTCGGACACACAAATCAACAATTACGAGCGGTTTGATGATTCTGAAGCTAATTATTTTGACCATCGAAAGATCCACAATTATACAAATGTCAAAGTTACATACAAGCAGAACAATTCACAACGATGTACTATTATTTTCTTTGCAACGAGCATAATAATATATCAAACGAGTCAGAGGTATTTTATCAAAACATGATAGTACTTCACGTGAAGTTAATCAGTAGTGCCTAGTCATTAACTAAAATGAACAAAAAACATGCCAGTCAACAATTTTTTGTCTTGCTTTTTACTCAGAATGATCTGCACAAATTTACCTGAATAGTAATAATGATGTGTAGTGATAATCTAAGTTTTTGGAGGCCAGTGCTTATCACTTGAGCCACCTTTACAAAATGCGTGTGATATGACGTGATGAGGTAGACACGTGAAAGGCAGAGTAATGCTGTGTAGCATTTTGTTGAGCACGGCACTAAAACTACGCAGTCATCTTCACTGTATATTTTACCACTTGGTTTGAATTATTCAAATTTATAACCGTTTTCTCAATTGATCTGGCAATGAAAATAATACGTCCTCATCGTTTTCGCATTTTCACTACAATTGTGCCAGAGTTAAATGAACTATGAACGTTACTACCAAAAAAATGGTATTATTGGATTGGATATTGTAGTTTGGTTGGATGATATGATGTGTAAAAAAAGAGAAGAGAGTTTGAAGAAATCTCATGCATGATTTTCTAGCGGCACACAAGTAGTAGTTTTTTTTGTGCCAAGTTACAAAACTATGTTAATATATGTACTGTAACCAAATTGCAGTTGCGCAGTAAAGAAGTCATAAAAATTAGTAATAAGCAAGTTATGTAAATCCAATAATTTGGGTAATTTGCGGATACCTTAATTTTGATAATCAAACAAATTTTTTAAAAACCTTTTTGTATAGGTACTTATATAATCTTATGTGATGATCTTTACATCACGTTCACTTCAAATAATCATAGGTATTTTTCATGATTTAGTTAGAGTATGCAGTATTGATAGCATACCACATAGCACGTACATGGCCATTGTAACTTGAATTTTAACTTATGATAAATGTTAAAACCGTTTAAAAATCTAATGTTATATTGACACAACTTAATAGCACTTTTAATGACAGAAGATGATACTTAATTTAAACACGTTTATGTATTCTAAATGACAAGCAGAACTGACCATTAGAATTATAATTGATTTCAATGACACAAGTGCAAAAATGTCATAACTAAGTGGTAGGTTACAGCATGTAGTCACTAAACAGCCTGTCCTTATAATACGTTTCAAATTGATTTAGGAACATTCCTGTTTTACATTCATGTTGGGCTATTGCAAGTCAAACCAAAGCAATCAATTACTAAACACGCTGACTTCCTTTTTTTTAGCGTTTGGGGGTTTAGTAGTATGATGTCTGCATGTCACACAATGCATGTGTATGTGAGTGCCATACGCCAGTTAACCAGCCTATAAAGCAGGTGGTGATGTTCATCTGTGGACTGACTGCTTTGTTATGACCATATATTCTATGTGCTTACTTCCGGGGAAGAATCGCCATCGCAATTCAACGTTCTCGCCCTCACCTCATCGTTTCGCTCGTGCAAGAATGTTTATACGCATGTACAGAATGTATGTATGTGAAATTGGCGAGACGATTGTTGTTATGATATGATGGCGCGCACGCAATCAACAAGTATGCACACAAAACCGCATCCATCCACAACAAAAGAAAGTTTGATGGTTTTTGCAGAAATTTGAGTTTTCTAAATTACTTGTAATACTACAATGTAGTAATAATAATCTACGATTGTTTGGTATATGTTAAAGAAATGATGTGTTATTGTAATGAAAATAATAAAGGTGGGTATACGTGAAATAATACATTCAATTTTTACTTCTTTTTCAAAACTGTATCAACTACCTAATTTGAGCTGTTGCAATTATAATAATGCTATCAACTTACATTTTTGTTCCTGACTACGTTAATTTGTTCATGTAATATTTTTCTATTTATATTATTAAATAAATATTTATATATATTTATTTTGTCTAATGATTTAACCTTCTATTATTATTATTACACATCATATCACCAGTTTAAACGGTTGCAAGTTTGCCATAAAAATTTTACCAATAAAAAGCGTGGTCCTGCCAAGTAGTACAGAAATAATAACTATTTTTATTGTGTTGTGTACTAGATATTTCTGCACATGCCAGAAATATAAAGCGCTAAAATCTGCAGTAGCACAACTTCCACTTTTGCAACCACAAAATTTTATTTATCACTTTATCACTAAACAAAAGGCCACGTTAAACTAAACGCATAGTGTGCTCAAAAGTGTAATCTATTTATTTTTCAACTTAGCCAACCATCACAGCAACAAACATATATTTTCGTGCTTGCCTTGCAGCGTGGCTTTTCATACTGACTGACTAACTGACTGACTGTTAGGTGCTTGGTTTGGGTGCAGTATCATCACTGACCAGTCTGAATCTCTGTATCCATGTAAATATTTATAGGAGACGCTTTACAGAATGATTTTTTTAAACTTTAAATTGTTCTGATGAAAGTACTGCTGCTGGCTCGTGCACTGCTCTGAATTCAATAGTAGTGATTATTATTCGCTGTAACGTTGCGTTAGCGAGAATCGCATACCACACGTTCGGACGGAACAAAATCTGATTCTTGTTTTATTCTGATTATATTCGTAAACTAGATACACTGTATTACATTTAACGCTTACACACATGTTCTAACTTGAATGTTTGATGATAGCCATTTTTCATTATTATTATTCTTTTATATGTGTTCGTTAATGTTGATGCGTGATCCCAGTTGATAGTATTGATGACGATCACGCTGATGCTTGACGTGACGATCATAATGACAATGATAATAGTGGTATGGCGCAGCTCCTGTTGTTGGCAGCGAAAAAAATACATAATACAATTCGTTTTCATAGAGTTAATGCGTGCAAGTATAAACAACAACAAACTACTATGCACTTGAAACGGTGCATGTATTATTGTAACTATTAGTAGGCATATTATATGGGTATTTCCAATATTTTTCAGCATTTATTATGTTTGGTATATGCGATTTTCAATTTATCTTTGTTTCAGTCTGCGTTGTTTTGCACAAGTGTGGACTTGCGCATGTTGTTTGTGTAGTATTTTATTAAATGTAATACGCTGCGACGTAAGCGCAAATACATTAATAAAGGATGAGGAAATAATGATAAAACTCTTACATACCTGACTTGACAATAAATTTTTTAACTCTTGTACTTAAACTCTCACTGCGCTGCACCATATTTACATGACATGCATATTTGTAAACTGTGGTTGGATGGATGATGTGCGCTGTGAGCTTACTAAATGTTGAAATAGCAACAAAGCTGTAACGGCACAGCAATATAATAATGAGTAATGAGTTATGAAGGTTTCGAGCGATTTGCTTTGTGTCATCAAGTCATCATCATTCCATTCACCATAATTCAGTTTAATTAATTGAACAAGTTTCCTGAATGCAAATAGTAAAGAACGCATAGCGACGTAAAAGAACCTTTTAATTTTAATGCAATATTTCTCATAAATATAATAGACTCCTAAAATAAGCTTTGATTTTGATTGCTTTTTGCTCTTGTTACGGTACACCACCGAAACCCTAAAGTAAAAAACGCTTGGAACAGCATGTGACATCCCTGGGGCCAAAGTTTGATGGCATTTTTTTTTAAATGACTGCATGGCATATTTATATACACAGGAACCAACTGAACAAACCATGCGTGTTGAAAAAAAACAACAGGCAACGTGGAAAGATTTAATTGCCATCGGTTCTATAACTTTAAAGATGATAATTTGAAACACTTAAAAAAATGAAAAATTTAAAGGTGGACGAGTTCGTTAACTTAAAGTAAATTTCGTTTATACACAGCTTTACTGAATGGGACTGTCTGGCGTAATAGTTCTTGCTTACTTAATATTTACGTTGTAAATTATTCCAGATAAATATTTCTCTAATATACTTTAAAGAAAATTATTAGCTTATAATTTCCAGAGCCTGTTAAATTACTGGCAAAAGCTCCTACCAGTATCCTTTGGGTATATTGAGATCATGATTCCACAACATTCTAGGTTTATTTTTGAGCGTTTTGGAAAGTTGAGCTTATTTTGTTAATAATATCCTTCCTTCA
This sequence comes from Zhuqinia jingwanae, assembly GCA_027744095.1. Lineage (NCBI taxonomy): Eukaryota > Metazoa > Arthropoda > Collembola > Entomobryomorpha > Paronellidae > Zhuqinia > Zhuqinia jingwanae. Next base: position 4,127 of record JAHZNC010005949.1, on the reverse strand, counting down.
AGTGCAAACAAGTTTCATCAAGTGAGTTTCAGCAAGACGGATATGCATTATATACTTGTACGTTAGTGCACTTCCGTACTAAAAACCAGCCAAAAGTTATTAATATGTATATCTCTAATTAAAATTTACTTGTTGAATTAAGGCAAGGCTGTTAAATATATTGCTTGAAATTATTTTTGTAAGAATAGTATTAAATTTTGAAATATTGCTTAAAAGTAATAACAAGTAATACTGTAGTGCAGTTGTGTATCGTTTTAGCATCTCACCGAAAATGTGATATCAATATTTGTACGATTATGCCTTTTTGCTTTGAATAGAGTTATAAAAAGATCTTGCACGCACAGCGAGCACTTGAGATGATGGTGAATGGTGAAGCATTATCGTCAACATGTACTAAGCGAACCTAAAAAATAATAGTAAATTTTTGCAGGTTTGCACTATTAAAATTTAACAAGACTTGGGATACAACAGGAGTGTCGAAGTACTTTTTGGATTAATACATATGTCACTGCAAGTTTCTCAGGAAATCATCGTGCGATTCGCTAATTTGTCATTTACTGCGAGACAATTGTACCTAATCACTTGAAAACAGCAAGGTGGTGCCCATGCCAAAAATTGAAGAGGTGTGCACTCCAAATGATTTTCGCTTTCAATTGAATTTGACTGTCTGAAAAATCATTCAACTCTTTGCCCACTATGAATGCTAGGACTGATTACGAGATAAAAAATGTGGATTGTGACTGAGAGGATATTGGTCTTGATTTCCATTGACTTACGAAAAGCTTTTGATTCGGTTCATAAGAAAAAAATATTAATCGAACTGAAATCCAAACATGGAATCTCAGATTTTTGGCTGAGACGCCCTATATCGAATGGGGAACAATTAGTACAAGTGGGAACCAAACGTTAAAGTGAATGATGTGGTGTGTGCTTGCGTATTGCGTTGTTTGACTGACTGCAATCAAACAGTGCGTAGTACGCACTGCGTAGTGGTTGGACAAATATGTTTGTAGATGGTACAGACTTTCTTTTTGTGGGTCACCAAATAGCCAGCAAATAATAAATAATGATGTCATGAGAGCAGTGTTGAGTGTGTGAATATTTCTCACATAATGCCTTTGTCATTAACGGTGAGGAAACAAAAAGATAACATTAATTTCAAACCGTAAAAGCAATCTACTACGTGACTTTACTTTTGTTATTGCCACATAATTATTAATTTTCACTATCTGAAATGTCCATATATTTATTTTCATATTCATAACGTAACGAAAGCTTTCTTCAGTAGAATAAGGGCGCTTTAAGATTAATGATAAAGCTGTAAGATCTGTAAATACGTAGCTGTGATATGATAGGGGTGCTGACAACATTTGTTTCCTTTGTTGCTCAATAAGAGCTTTCGGATGATATGTATATTGCTATATGTCACTGACGACAAAAATTTATTCAGGCACCTGCAGACAAGCACCTACAATGATATAATGCTTACATACCATATTTGAAGTAATTTGGATAAGCCGTTTTGAAGTTATCGTGCGGACACACACAACCAGACAACCATGTGTAAATCATTACTACGCTGTTGCACAGCAACGTAATAAACAACAACAACTTTGCATTTTCATCCAAACCCTTCATTTAATATTTTAAAAAAACAACGCAGATGCTAGCAACATGTTCACTTTGTTCACCCAGTTAACTATTCGATTGTTTAAGTAAAGTCATCACTAACATTTGGCTACAAACGTCACTCAGCATCAAAACCCGAGTTCAGGTCACAAAATGGTTACAAAATAAACAAATTAATTAATTACGCAGGGAAATTGTTTGATTAATGAGTAACAAAATTTGTGGAGGAGTAACAAATTTTTTAATGATGATATATGAAGTAAACATAATTTAGAAACTTTTAGCCGTGGACTTATAAAATCTATCGTAGACTTTCCGAGATAACGAAGTTTGAAGTATTTTCTAGAAAACCAGCCAGCACGATATAAATGGCTGACTAGTGATAGTACATGGTATTCCCTGATATGCGATTTTTATTCGCAGATATGGATTCCGTACACCACATATCGTCAGTGTTGCTCAACTAGGAGTCACCGAAATTGTTTTAGTCAGCCTAAAGAGCATACGGAAAAAAACATTTGTAGGTTTAGCCCTTAATAACATCCGCGTTTAAGCATACAAGATAATCTTTTGGCAATCATTTTGTGACCCGAACTGGGGTTTTGATGCTGACTGCACGTGCAATTATTGAGTTCCACTTTGTCGGCTTGTTTATGGTGTCTGGATATAAACCTTGTTTGAATTGTCCTCGTCATCACGCCATTTCGTATTCCATTGAAACACAATTTTAAAATTCCAATCTAAATATCGTCACAAAAATCTATTGATAAATTTTTGTTGTTAACTTTCACTGACTTTAACTTGACGAAAAAATCAGTATTCCACCTATATTCAATTAACACACGTCTCGTCATATCAACCGATTCACAAAAAAAGACACAATTTTGTGTGGTTGGGAATGGAAACTCTCATTTGTCGTTTATTGCCCCTAAACGTTATATACCTAGGGTGGTACTTGTAAAGAAAAGGATTTTTGATTTTTTATTTCTTTAAGAATATTTCGGCACACAGGAAAATATTTCAAAAATCTCCAACCTATGAGCAATTATTTTAAACGATCAAAAAACAATCATAGAAGCTCATAAGCAATCACAGTAATGAGGGACATTAAAATAAACGAGCACTGATACATTAACTTGTACATTTATTAGAGATATCATAATCATGACCATCTTGGGAAAATCTACCATGAAATTTTTAAACTTGTTACTGTTGTTTGTAGATCGTAAGACGTACCTGCCAAACTATGTTTTCCACGAATAGTACGTCAGAGCACTGATTAAACATTCATGTTATTGTTTTACCCAGTAAGCCATCATGATGCATCATGCAAGTAAATACATCAAATAGCTTTTATACTTCCCTTTTAAATATATTTCTCCTTTATGCAGAGTAAAGCGTGCCTAAATTATTCGCAGATGCTTCTCCTATTATTGCAACTCTGCAAACTAAATACAACCAAATCTTTAAGTTAAGAACGGAAACGGATTAAGTGCTAATCATTTCCACAGCAGCAGCTTTATTACTTTTGTATGTGTATTTGTGGCTTTGTTGAATTTTGACTTTGAGTGTCAATGCGCATGGTTTATCATTGTGCATTGCGCATTAAAAAGAATATTTCTCATGTTGGCTCTTGATGAGTAACCGTTTGATTACATTTCATTCAGTTACTTTTGGAATTAATTCGAGTATTAATGTGAGTAATCATGCATAAAATACTATAAAAAATTATAAAATTATTTTCTTGCACTCCAACACATAAAGTTAGTACATAAATTTAATCGACCCATGCTAGTTGATTGCAATTGGACCAAAAGAAACCATTTTAATTTTGTTCTATATGCGACTCCGCTATGATTTTTTGCCTTCTTTGTTGCCATCGTACCGTGTGAGCAAATGATTGCCAGCTGAAAATGAATTTGTACCTGTACTTAATTATTATATTGTAAACATCGTAAGGTATATTATGTTATTATTTGACTTGAGTCAACAATGATCCATCTAGCCAATATGTATCCCTACTAATATTGCGACATTAGTGCAAAGGAATATTATATAGTATACAATGTACACCCACAACGAAAAATCGACAGATACCCTCTTCAACAATACCAGTCCTAATCCCCTAACGTTGCGTTACGTTGAAGCATACACATAGTGGATATGTAATACAATATGGATACTATCTCTTCATTTACGCGTATTTCATTTACTTACCCAAAATACCTTGAAGTAATTATGTACCGAGTAAGATTTACATTTTGGTTCATTGCATGTGGTACATACATGGCACGCACGATGTCAAATGACAACATTGAAAGGATGTAATATTTAAATGATGGGTACTACTGATAACATTTTTTCTTTCATCGAAAGTAAAATAAACCTTGCAGTAAGATGTAATATACGAGCATCAGCATCATTCATGCAATCACTCGTATTTCTTATTTCTGAGATATTAATTTTTGAGTGATTTTAAAGGTGCAGAAATATTTTTT
>JAHZNC010005948.1:0-18048 GCA_027744095.1 Zhuqinia jingwanae | reverse complement strand
TATTCCCCGTGTTTAAACATGTAATTATTACATATGATGACTATTGTTAAATTGATTTATGACTTTACTTGAACTATGGATATTTGTAAACATGCTAAAGTATGAAAACTTGATGGGCTTATCAAATAAAGTATCACCACCTCCACTGAAAATTTCAATTGCTGCTTCAAATATACTACAATCAGTAGTAATTTTTACTATTTTAAAGTAAATTTGGGCTGAGAGTGAGTAGGTATAGTCAAGGAATATAAAGGACATATTCATTCACGACGATATTCATATAGACTTTGTACCTTTTTCTGTTCACCCATTTCGTGCCACATATAAATCAAGATTAAGTGTTTTTTTAGACACGCATTTTTTATTGTTTTACGTATTTATGTTCATTTTATCATCGAAAAATATATTTTCAAGAGAGTACAAGTTTTAAAAGTGTTGAACAAAGAGGAAGTTTCTGAAGCGTAGTGCAAAATCTTGCATTTAGCAAGTAAAAATGCATGAGTAAAGTTTAACAATGAAAGACAGAGTAAAAAAGTTTTGACAATCAACTCAACCCACCATACAAATATAGAGATAAGCAGGCTAACGACTAGATGACCGTATTCACGAGTTGTGAAGAAATCGAGGTTTCTTTTGCGCAAGTGTGGTTGAATTATGAGAATACTAGTGAGGCGTTCTTTCGAGGGGATGAGCAATTTATGGCGCTCCATAAGCTGTGGAAACACCACGACCACCGGAACCAAAGGAGGATCCACCAGAGCCGAAAGAGGATCCACCGAATCCTCCACCAATTCCACCTGAAAGACCAATGGCTTGAGCACCTCCTCCAATACCCCCAGCACCTCCAGCTCCTCCGGCTCCTCCAGCTTGGTCCTTGTAACGGATGAAGTATACTATAATCCCAGAAAATCGAGATATTATAATATATTTATCTATTTCCTATAACTAATAACATAATATTTATTTTGTTTATCATATCAACTTGCCTTCGGGTTTGGATGGACGAGTCGGTGAGGGCCCGCGTACCCTGTCATTCAAATGGAAATATATGCATGAAAATTTGACTTTTTGTTTGAGGAATTAATATTGGATAATTATGATAAGTACCTGATGTCGCTGTTGGCTTCTCCCTTCTTGAGCAAAACATAGACGAGTGTCTTTTGTTCGTTTTGTTCTGGAAGAATAACTTCGGTCTGTTGTTGGCTGGATGAAGATGGAGCCTTAACAAAAATAATGTTGACGTGCTTGTCTTGACCTCCTGGTACTCGAACAACACGAGCTTGAGAGTCAACTGGACTGTAAAAAGCAAGTCCAAATAGAAAAATTAGCAATTACATTTATACATGGATCGAGAGAACAGTTTCTAAAAAAATTACTCGTCTGGGGCAACGTGAACGTAAACGTGACGGTGGACTTGGCCACCACCAGCACCTCCACTGAGTCCACCTCCACTGAGTCCACCTCCTGAACCGAATGAACCGGCACCACCACCAAGTCCTCCACCAGAACTGAAACCACCACCACCGAAACCACCACCTCCACTGGAGAGGAATCCACCTCCAAGACCTCCCAAGCTTCCTCCTCCAACTGAGAAACCTCCACCACCGCCGCCACCACCACCACCAGAGTAGCCACCTTCGGCAGTGGCTACTGCTACGGTGCAAGCTAGAACCTAATCCAGGAAAAACAACTAAGTTATAAATCTTGTTTGCTAAACACAACCACACTCATCACAAAAATATATTTATTTTTTCTGCTTACAATAAAAAACTTCATGTTGAGAAAATACAACTTTGTAAAAACAAAACTGTAGAAACTGTTATTTTTTGTTTTTGTTAATTTAGTTAGAAACTTTTAGCTTCAAACTGCTTCTCGGAGAACTGTTGGTTGACTGATGCTGAGACATGAGTCGTCGTCTGCTTATAAACCCTGAAGAAAAAACTAGCCCACATAATATATTCACCGGTGTTCCTTAAATGCTTGGTCATATAGACCCTTATGTTATCCCTATTCATAAAATGCTGCAAAGGCGCCCCCAACTAGTCGTAACTCTGAGTCTGTGACATGACATCATGTAAACAAGGTAAGGTAAGTTATATTAACCAAATATTGATAAGAGGTAATCATGGACTCATATAACGATCCTCGCTTCTTTAGTATTCTTTTAAAATCATCCTTTTAGGTTTATTACAGGAAGAAGCTCCATCATCGTCCATTTTTTATTTGCACATATCTATTTTTCATTTGATCATCCCTTATATGCACTTTGACATACACACATATGAATTATCTTTTATAATGAAAGGGGTATATATGTAGCTCTAGTGTAGCTCTGTGGTTATTGTTAGTGGGCCACTTTTGCTGTCATTCCTCGATCCATAAAAAAGGTGTGAAATGTCTGGGGGCACTATTATGAGATAGCAATCTGTTACAACAAAGTACAGTGTGCTTGTGCTTACTACATTGTCTACATTATTTTTTTGCGTACAATTACCAACTATATTACTACCTAACTATATTATTTTAGGACGCTGGCTTGTCTGTACCATGCATTGCTTATCATGCGTCTCGATCAGCTCAGTAATAAACATTTTTACCTGAATTTGTGCTTTACCGCATCTTCATTTTGTTGTTGTTGTTGTTGTTGATGATAATGATGATTAACAGTCAAGAAGATGCTTCGATCGCCTGCCCGATTATAATAAATGAAGAGGCAGATGATGGTGATTATGTTCTTCATTTTATGCAAATTTTTATTTGATGTCGTTTCGTTGCATTTTACGAATGACTCGTTGTTGTTGCAGTTGTTACTATTTTTTCCATATTTATACATAATATATTGATTGTTGTTTGTGGTGCCTTTTTGTATTCATTGAGCATTTTTCATTCTGTGCGTTGCTGTGCTAAATCTATTTGATTGTTTGAAAAGTAAACTATACATAGGTGCATCATCATAATATATTCGATTGTCATCATGACATGTCTGCCTCCTACTCAAATTGTCAGCGACACATTACATAAATATGTGCGTTTGATTAAATTGACGTCGACCGGTTTAAAAAAATCTTTCTTAAAAAGAACGTGTTCATTTTTATATAATTATTTACTACTGGTGTGCGTAACTGTTAAAATTATATCAATAGTTAAATGAGAACATATAGTACGAAAGGTAAAAAAATCATGCGGTTATTAATAATCATTTTATTCCACTATCGTTAATATGATGGCTGTTGCGTGAGTCCCTTGTCATTTTATTAATGTCCCTTTTACTGCTACCACTTTCAATAAAATATTTCGAGTTTGAGGGCATTTTTTTTATGTCTTTTTAGTTTTAGATTTACAAAAAAAAGTTAAAAAGTAAATAAACAATACAATTAACTACAGCACAGCAAGTGATCAATATATATAGTAATTGTCTTGCATATCGTAATGTTTTTATTATGTGCTTTAGCAAGAATATTTTTTGCGAAACAACAATATTTTTGTTAAAAATATAATAATAAAATACTTGTGCCAAATTCAAATTATCTGCAAAATATAGTGAGTAATATGAAGGCAATGTCGTGGCATAATCTGCGGTCATGCTAAAAGGAGATTGACAATAGGGTCATCTGATTCTTCCGGCAAAAGAGTTAAATGTCCCCAACTAACAATCGATAAATTAATGAACGGGAAAACTGTCAACGTACCTATTTGATGAAGCTTTGATGAAATTTTAATTTTATAGCAAAATTATGAAATTATCATTTCCAAGATATATTAATGTCGTTAGCCTTTGAACACCGCGTGAAAGTGGATATTAGCTCATACGAGACCATTATTATTCTTAATCAGTAATTTCTTTCATGTTCAAAAATGTCCAAACTAAACAAAAAAATGCAATGTTGATGGCGTTAAATAATAATAGGCCAAATCAACTAAAAATTCAACATTATGCAATATTTTTTTCCAAAAGCATGTCATTATTTTATTTGCCATTTTATAGCCAACCAAACTCTTGGTCCTCATGATTAATGTATTAAATGCAGAATGATAATGATAGCATTCATCTGTACTCTGTATGTACTGACCCAAACCAAAGTATAGTTCTCCGCAAATACATATATTATGAGGGTAGGCACACTGCAGACATGAGATGCAAAAGTTTTGTTCATTTGTGAAAAAATAGTTTTTGAGATAACCTTTGCCATCTCCTGCCATTATTTCACTTTGTACATTTTTCAAAACATACATAGGCAACTTAGGTTTTCCTAAAAACGATATTATTAAGCCCCACCTGTGCAGATTTACTCTGACAAGGCTTGAGCTGTTGAAAAGAATAAAAATTAGGCAAAATGTTCTCATCATCATCATCATGAGGAAAAACCAAAATACTGTATAATTTGTATTTTGCCGTAAATTGTATATATTGCAATTAAACGTTATTAAATAAGATTTGGTTTCGGGCGGTGTATTGTGCGGATTTTTATCGCAAACACGCATGACACAACGATCCGGTAAACATTGTTTTGTAAATATTATGTAAAAGATAATATAAACCAGCATGCGATTATGAGATGTCGTATAATTGCAATATCATTTCACAAGCAAGGGAGTATAAAGATTGTGATGACGGTTTGAAAAATATAAGCTTGGGGAGATGACACCTTTCATTAAAATATCTTGCCTCGAGAGATAATAATAATTATGTAAATGGTTTGAAATTTTGAATTATTTTACGTTTAGTATGACGCGGAGAGCCAACAAGTCTGATACAATCTTTTGAATTTTCTGTCTCAAAACGCCGCTCCTGAGTTAAGCAAACATGTTTAATTTTAAGTCTAATTTATGCAACAAAAAGGGTACAAAGTACCTATTTACCAGTGTCGACCGGAAATTTATGAGTGAGCATATGTAGTGAGTAAATTAACAATTGGTCATCATTATCTTATCATACGAGAGAAAAAAAATACCCTTTAAAAAAATTAAACGTCAAAATACAGAATACGTATGCCCGTATCTGGACGGGCAAGACAAGTAGTGTCTAAACTATGCAAACAAATATGATACATGGTCTATGCTTACATTTTTCAATGCGGATACATGCGTTTCTTGTTAACGTCTGCAATATTTAAGATAAGTATAAGAATGTCTGATATACCTATTAATATAGACACATGCACAAATTTTCAGCAGTGTGCATTACGTCAAACAGCCTCAATAGATGCAATCATTCTTAAAACAATTCAGCAGTGAAGTATTCATGCATAAGTAATTATTATTAACGACTCTCTTGAGCCATTTCGTGATTTTTAAGATTTTTCTTAATTACCTGTGAAACTTGGTGTGAGAGCGTGTGCCGATGAGTAAGAAGGATAAAAAGCTGTATGACAGTTGTTGAAAAGGCTTTAAAGACAAACGAATACATATAATAAGAAGAATGAATACGATCATTTTACCACAAATCTTCTCAAAAATCAATTCGAATCCTGTTAAAGATTCACCATTGATTTATGCAAACTCCAAGTGATTCCAACTTGTTGTGCTTGTTGTGTTCTAAATATTTCGGTCGTAACTTGCTCATTTGAACAAAAACAAAGTTGAAGAAATGAAATATGGCAGTGAGGATGATAAACAAAATAACTAAATCATCCATCAAATTTCCAAATCATATTTCAATCATTTACATACAATGAATTTTTAAAAGTTCTGCTAGTATTGAGGATACATAAATCATAATCATTACACTACACTATTTACAGGTTATTAGTACATTTAAAATCATATCCATTCTATATATTACCAGAACGTGTTAATGTGATACATATCTTCATCTCAACAAAAAATATTTTAATTAACTGATTCCTCAGATTCCTTCTCATAATATTGACACCATACAGACATTGTGCATTTTGTGCAGGTATGTATGTGCTCATAATGAAGGACTGTAGGATTTTTGATGTTTGACTTTTGGGCAAATAACTGTTTAGATTACATAACAATGAAAATGAAATTTGTATATACCTTTAAGCTACGTCTCGTTAGTTAAGAAATGTCTGTCAGTCTGCTGTATAGATTCAAAATAATATTATCTAACGCTTCCAGCATCTTTCCCTTTTCCGCCATGCACTTTTTGTGAATTAACAAGCCTTAACTCAAAAACTTTAAAAAATCCTACATTTTGTGAAGTCGCCCTTTTGAGTATTTTTTTGCATATAAATATGATGTACAAAAAAGTACAATATATATTTTTTGCTTTTGCTACTTAAAAATAACCGTCTCTTTTGTAAAAATGTATGTAGTAGGGTCAATTATAAAAATGAAAATATTTTGGGTGGTTATGTGAATCTCCTTTTTGCTTGATTATGTGTTATTATGTTACCTCAACCGGCTAAAAGTTTTTATGACTTTCTGTTTAGAATATTTTTTGTTACAAGTACTTTTATGACTATAATGCAATTCAATCTTTTTGAATCCCCTCTCCATTAGGTGATGGGTAGATGATTCATATTTATGCATTAACATCCATTTAATTATATGCACGCTGTTTTTTTCCAATTTACCTAAACCAAAAAAAAATCGCCGAAAGCGTTGCTCATCTTAAGTGCTCGGTCGGAGAGTGACGGAGAAAAAGCATCTTGTAATATTATTATGGCAATACCATCAGAGCTTGCAATGTGCAGTATATATGTAGGATATAATATGGAACATTGATTTAAAGGAAAAGTTGCTCAAACATAAATAAATATATATTATTATTCTGAATATAATGTGTAGGCATGTTTATCTATAATCACAAAAAATCAATATATGTAAGGAAGGAAAATAATGCTATTATATAAGAATACTTGCTTGACAGAATCATAAAAAAATTTATGCTGTTTTTATGAAAGAGTGATCATAATGCAAAATTTGATCTTTCAACCTAATCATCTTCCACATTTTTATTGATCCATTTCGTTTTTGACATGATTCATTCGCGGAAATAAGTAAATATTTTGAAATATATTCAAAGATCTTCTAACTGATTATTCCTCCTCTTTCAAATAGCAAGCAACATCAATAAGTTGTAAACTTCAAATGATGTAAATAACTGTAAACAACCTCGATCAATGTGATTACAACTACCACGGCTTACATTTTAAACGTGATATAGATATGCAATATGATATCATAGTGCATAATAATATTCACTGCATATAGCTTGAAATGCTCCTTTGAAAATCACAAAAAAAGTTGTAAATGTACATTTTGCTCTGTAGAGACCAGTAGTTTTATTTTGTGCGTTCGTCTCAATTTTCTTTGTTCGGATAAAAGGTGCAACATCAATAAGTTGTAAACTTCAAATGATGTAAGTAACTGTAAACAACCTCGATCAATGTGATTACAACTACCACGGCTTACATTTTAAACGTGATATAGATGTGCGGTATGATATCATAGTGCATAATATGCAGTGCATATAAATAGCTTGAAATACTCCTTTGAAAATCACATAAAATATGAAAAGTTGTAAATGTACATTTTGCTCTGTAGAGACCAGTAGTTTTATTTTGTGCGTTCGTCTCAATTTTCTTTGTTCGGATAAAAGGTATTGTACAATCGTTTATATTTACCAATAATTTTCTCCATGTCCTGTACAAGCTCAGGGGTAGGGTTTGCTACTTTGGACATACATTTGACTAGATGAATTTGAATCTGTAGCAAAACGTAATGATTTTCATGGAATCTTAAATGAAATTTTTCAAGTAAATCAATCCAACTTGCTATCATGGCATTATTTTTGCGCCCGCTCTTCAGAATTTTCTTTTCTTCCTTTCGCACCTCTTCCAAAAGCTCAGTTTCATATTCTGTTGGTTGTATTTCTGTGCACTGATCATTGTCACACTTCCAATATGGCCATGAGTCTAGCGGGTTATCCATGAGCAGACATCCCGTTGTACACTGCTGACATTTTAAAGCCGAAAAAAATGATCCATTTTCTGTGGGATCAGCGCACCTGGAGCAACTGCACTCAAAGTAGAATTGGTCCTTGATCAATTTCCGCCTCTCTGGAGTTCCCAACATAAGGTCCACATAGGCGTGTGTGAGTGGCTCTTGATTAGCAATGATGTCACCAGCTTTCATTTCTAATTTACCGTTTGCAAGTGTCAAAGACTGTGTGTTTCGCCGACAGCCATGTGCTACCATGCTCCCATTTGGATAAAGGCATGTGGCATTTCTGGGAAAATATGTAAAGTACAAGAAAAACTGTGTAGTTAAACATATTTGTTGATACATTTATGTGAAATGTGAAACAATATCCATGCAAAGGTTTGAGAGTTGAATATATGTAAGCGTGAACTAACTTTTGAAAGGGTGGTAGCAGAGTCTTTCCATTAATAAACTGTGGGTGCGTAACATTTTTAAAAGCATTGACGTCAATAGTCCCAAGAATGAAGTCAATGAGCGAGTCTTCGAATTGTGTTAATTTGCAAAGATCATGAATGAAACTACGGACAAGCTTTGACATGAAAATAAGTTTCGGGATACTTTTGCGCAACTCCGTGTGTGCTTCAAGACTTTGCAACATATTCCACTTCTCAAGCTGTTTTGAATCTTCCTTCCCACGTTCTCTTAATAAAAGACAGCGTATAACTTTGATGTATTCAGCTTCAGCGATGAAGCAATATGGAGATGATAATGGAGGCATGATTTTTTCTTTCGCAAACACCTCGCATTCAAAATGGGCATGATCCGGAATCTATGAAAGAATAAGGCACATATGGGGCAATGTGACACTTGTGATTGTTTAGATGACTGTTGACCATTAAAAATGACAACGCTTTTGGCAAACTGTTATTTATGTAAAAGAAGGAAACAACCATTCTACATTGATATTATTACTTTCAATTTTCTAGCAAGGTAGCCACGAATGGGCTCTTAACTCATGCACTGTTATTAAGTTGCTATTGTTTTTTACCGACTGAAAAAGTTATAAAGATGAAGGTGGCATTATTATTGTGTTTGTTCACATTATAATATTTATAATTAGGAATAAGAAATATTGCAGATCGTTAACACACAAAATGTGGCAAAAACAAGGTGAAGACGGAAGGTTATTTTATAATATAGTTTTTCAGGTATCCAAAATTACTAATGGTTAATTTATATTGAAAATTTATTAGGTATTTGTTTATAGAAACCGAGATAATAAGGCTCTCGATTTTTTTTTGCCAAAAGTTACTTACATACATATATACCACACAGCAAAATTGTTAGAAGGGTTTACGAGTTAAGGGACGAATGTACAGACCAAATCCTCATAGTGAGAAATTACTCGCTGTGCAGAGGTCCTTCATAGAATTAGCAAGTAAAGTACATGATGTATGTTTCATGAAATAGTAATAAAGATAAATAATCATTTACTGAGTCAACATGAAAGGCAAATTTCTCAAGAATTTGGGCTTGGAGATGACACATGCAATTTTTATTCTTTAATTGAGGATTTGTACTATTCCCCATCAAATCAATTGTGAATTAATTAGTGCTTTATATATACATATATTCATAGCTAATTTAAGATGTGTAAAAGTAAATTCATGCAACGTTTAAAAAAACAAAGACAACAGAAAAAAAATTGCATAAAACTTACGTCTCCACATTCCTCTTTACATAATGGCCACCCACACCGTCTACAAGCTACGCTTGTCTGTGCAATTCCACAGCAGCCAAAGCATGTAATCGAATCGCTATCCAATGGGGCATTAGGACACACGATGATAGGATCGTCTTGCAGAATTAATTCACCTGGCTCAATATTTCTCGTTGCAGCCAAATAACGGCCCATTGTATTATCCGTTTTTAATACGACAGGAAAATCCTCGTTTCCTCCCATTTTTTAAACTGCACTTTGTCCACAAGTTATGCTGCAACCTAAAAGTCAGGGCAAGCTTGAAGTCAAGAATAACTTTAATTTACAAGTGCTAAAACCATTCACTGAAGTGGAAATGGATTTTTAAATTTGTTCACGTTCGCTTGTTGGAAGGGTAGCACAGAAAAAAGATGTGTGATGTGATATGGAACGTGTTTTGCAATAGAGTGAAAAGATGTAAAAGCAATAGTAATATTATCATTTTTTTGCAGAATCTCTTATGAAGTTGTTTGCTTTGCTAGTAAAGGTTTTATGGTGAGACAGTTCCACTGTAAACTTGGGAGATAGATACAATATTCCCAACACAAATTAAACATGTCTCTGAGTCTGCCTGTGCTCAGAATCCAGTCCAACAAACGGCTGTATTGATTTTCATGAAAATAGAATTATACAGATGTAATCAATGTATTTTATATAAACACAGTACATGTAAAGTAATAAATGTATCATTCATTGTCGTACTACTAAACTGAGCCAACTCAAAAGATATTAGCTAACTATTTTTTTCAAATACGAGTTAAATCCACCTACACCCAAGTATGTCAGTTAGCTTTACTCATACATGAAACATGACTCCAGAACGGAGGGTAATTACCTTGAACAGTGGAGGATAACAACGTGAAATGAAGTCTAATGCATGAAGTGTCACAGGTTTTTAATTACCAATAAATTGGTGCACAACTACACAAAATAAAAATAAAAATGCTGAGTATAAAATGATGAAAATTGCTGTTGGATAATGTACATTACGCACCTATGCGGTAAAGGTTGATCAAAAGAAAAATCTTTTTTTAAAGAAAAAGATGGCAATTATCTTAAAACCATTATGTCACCTAGTTCACTTGTTAGCTGTTGTAAAAGCAAGTCATTCACAGATTTAGTACACAAAGTGTAGACTATAAAATTACAGCTCAATGGAACAAAGAGAATTTTTGTATAATAATCGCCTACTTCATTTATTATGTACACACAAACAATATTAATTTCTGTCATGCATCAGTAGACAGAGCACATAAAAGGATCAGAAATCATGTAAAACTTAATGAGGAAATGACTAAAATTTTGGCTGGCTTTAAAAAAGAGGATGAGAAGAAGCAATGAGCAACTTGGAAAATATTAATGAATATGAAAAGAAAGGCAGAGATTCAAATGTTGAGATAATGTCATGTATGAAGTTGAAAGCTGTAAAATAATTTTATAACACGAGAACATGCCAACTGTTCGAAAGTCTTGAAAGCGTCAGGCGGAAACTTGTGTGATGTGGGAGTGTAATGTTTACTTTTTCATACCCTACTTAATCTGCCATAAGGCATTAAAACGAATGCGTTCCATGAAGCCGTGTAAATTGCCGTTTTATGCATACGTATGTATACATACAATTTTTTATCATTAGCAGTTCAAGAAGAACGTTTTCCAAATGTAATTTCCTCCAAGCTACATAGCTAGTGGCACTTCCGATCCCGTTGGACCAAAAAAGAAGAATTTATAGTTTGTTTTACGTGCATCAAGCTTGCATCTTGCAAATGCTATTTTTTCTACAATTATTCTGTAAAAACAAGTATCATTGTATAGGTGCAAGTTGATGAGTCTCATCCTCAACTCATTTATTACCAAGAAGAAAGAGAGAAAAAAACAATAAAAACAAATTTCCATGCTTGCATTGAAATTGGGTCCAAAAATAAAACCATTTCAACAGACAAAGATTTCTGAATAGCTATAGTAAAACGGGAGTATGGAAATAGCATCAAGAATCAGAAACTACAATGCTTTTCAGTGCTTTGATGTGCACTACAAGTTGACTCTTTCAGGAACACTTGCTCTCAAATTATAAAACTTAACAAGATTAATGTCTTGTATAATAATAGGGCAGCAACGTTTGTCATCATGAAGCAGTATGTATAACCAGCGTCGGTACAGAGTACAGACAGTGATAGAACCCAACACTTGAAAATATTTTTCATTACTAATGATGAATAAATATGAATGGCTTTTTTACAGAATTTTCAGAAAACACAGTCAGACCGACATATATGTTGATACGGATAGAAAGAAAATACAAATCCATCGAAAATCATCCGCTATCCAATAAAAAGGGGAGCTGTGAAATTGTTAACATGTGTACCAAAATCTTGAACCATTTGTTAAACTTTTTCCTCACAGCTTTTACCAGAATATAATTCCTCTTCTGTGAAAGGTTTGTCTTCTTGAGTACTTGTTTATCCTACAATTTTAGTCTACATTTTAGTCTCATGGTCCGCGTCGACATCCATACCCGTACGTAACACATCCTTATGATGACAATTTTCCCGAGGTCTCGTCAACAGTGAGAAATGTTCATTTGTTTTGCCAACTAACCGGTTTCTTTATGCTGTCTGTATGTTATCGTATATGTCTAGAGATGATGAGATGCAGACGGAAGCATTGAAAATTTCTATTAGCGCTACATACTTACCACCTTATAACATGCTAGTTATCAAACATCAAGCATGTTTAGAATGTTGATCATCATTTGCACCGCATCACTAGTATTCATTCTAAGCGACACCGAAACATTCTCTAATCAGATTTTGAAATCAATTTCTTCGTTCCGAGCCCATTTGAAATGTCTACGCTGCTGTTGCATAATTTTTTCAACATTTTTCTCTGCTTATGATTCGTAAAATCCATTTCGCTAACTTAAATGCGCAAGTGTTCTAGCAATTTATTAGTAGTCTACTGCACACAACTGTCATCCTGTATAGGTATCTACCGTTTCATATATACATTTTAGCATGACACATAAATACTTATAAAATGGTACGTGGTACATGATATTTATGTAAACTTGACAATCACACATACAGATCCTCGAGAAGAGGTTGCACTATATACAACAAGACACATACTATGTATTTATCAAAACAAACTTCAATTAAAATCTTTGTCCATGTCCATAGTTTAAGTATATGACTTGACTGTATAATTTTCGTAAAAACCCGTGTTTCCGGAAAGATAACTTGAGATAAAGGATAGGATCGTTTTTATGTCCTTGTGTGAGCGAAAAAGTAATTACCAATGTACGCATTTATGTAAATAAATAATTGTAGTCAAAGGGGATTGCGGCAACTCACAACACACTTGTTGTGACTGCTGTTGTTGTAGTAATAGTATATGTAGATGCACGAAATTTTGCCACACTGAATTTGGTTTTACTTTGAAACCTGTTAACATGTGCCATAATATATATTCAGTATTATATAGATGAATAAAGATTTAGTACACGGTTACGCCATTTCACCACAGTAAATTAGATGCATGCGCTGTATTTTTTAATTGTAAGCAAAATATCAATAGGAAGTACTTCTCAGAATGAAAACTAGCCCCCGTTTTGGCCCAGCACGTGTTGACAAATGAACATTTTAAATATATTTATTAACAATACGAAACATCGCAGAAGAAAACCTATACATCCAGTTTCATATTATTGCATAATATCAATAATAATAATAAAAGTATCATTATAAAAAGTGGGGTTATCTATTATTTCATTATTTCAGTACAGATTCCACCGCCTAAACTGACATGATTCTAATATTGTCACTTGCTACTTTACCAATAATAATCAGTCCAAAGAAAGGAGTTCCATTGTAATAATTATCCACAATATATCACCACACGTTTTGTTTTTGCTGATCCCAAAATGTTACCCCCTCTCATTTTTTGGCAAAAAAATCAGTAAACAAATTTTGTAGACAGACCGCAAGGGGCTCATTGGCATTATAGATTTGACAACAGACCTTCTGAGCCCATTGAAAATATTCCTCACGTCGCTTTTCAGTCCATCCTTCCGGCAACGCCCGATTCAAGTCACGAAGATTGTAAATCTTATCTGCCATCTTGACTAGCTTTGCTTTTTCAGACTTTTGACTAGCATTCTTTATCTGCAATTCCTTTCGTTCATCTTTGGGAAGCAGCTTGTTATCAGTCAGCTCCCGCACAATGGATGTCACCTCAAGTCAAAAAGTAAAATTCGTTAATATTTTAAATGTAAAAAAAACTACACTGCCAGTGTGGTTAACATGGGTTGTCCTAACTTACCGATTTCCCAAACGCTTCCACAATATTCAGAGATATTTATCAGTATCAGTAGCACTAACATTTCCAAATCAATTGTGGTATTACGCTTGTGTTACAGATGATTCAGATAATTGTGAGTTAATAAGCGTATGTATTTTTAGTATAAACACTGCGATTTTACTAACCAATTGGATGATTAATGTATGGCGTTTTTTCGGGATCTTTCCGACGCTGGCTCTTGTGCTTCTGGGCAGCAAAATCAACAGTGAATAAGATGGCGGCTTGAATTACCTCCAAGTCTTCAACACCTCCTTCCTGAATCAAAATGTTCGCCACACCTAAACAATATTCAGAGATATTTATCAGTATCATTAACATTCCCAAATCAATTGTGGTATTATGCTAGTGTAAGACAAGTTGTGTAACAGATGATTGTGAGTTAAATGTATTTTTTGTATAAATACTTTAATTTTACTAACCAATTGGATGATTAATGTATGGCGTTTTTTCGGGATCTTTCCGACGCTGGCTCTTGTGCTTCTGGGCAGCAAAATCAACAGTGAAGATAATGTCAGCCAAACAGTCGCTGTTGCAAGAGGCGGATAAAGATGGTGGAGACGTTTTCGTAGTCTCTCCTGATTTTTTACCAGATTCAGATTTTCCGTTGGTAGCACTCATTGTGAAAATTTGGGAAATGCTTCTTGACTTGAATTTCTGACTGAGTTGATATCTTATTACTTATTACCTAATAATACGCTGATTAAATGTGCACCTTTCTAGTTGCTTGTTGTAAATCAACCCTATCTTGAGTTACAATTTTGAAAATACGCGTAATTATCTCTACTTGTTATGCTATATTCTGAGTAGTAAATAATCTAATATAATCTATCTAAAAAATTAAATTGGAAGCGATAGCCGTATGATTGTCAATATATTGACAGAATTAAGCACAACTTGAACAAAACGTTGAACGCAGCTTATTATTAAACCTAACGACCCAATATTTCAGTGAACCTTAATGTATATTTTCGGTCATGTCACTTGTAGTCGTCAGATAAGATTGATATTAGTTGTATGTTGTATGTATATTAAGACTAGACTGGATTTTCTACTTGCTGGTTGAAGGTTTAAAAAATTGCAATGTTTTATAAATTTACAACTGTCTTAATTAATGTAAATAATATACTTTCACGTACATTAATAATATAAACACATTAAACTCCGTCCTGTGTGCTTGCTGGATGGATGTCATAGTCATCAAAGTCATCATTGCCGCATATTGTGATGTTTGTCTTGCCGGTATCAAGTCACACCATCACCACCACCACCACCTGGCACATCCGTTGAGTGCTTCATTTATTGTGCGTACATATACAAAAATGAATCTTCTGAAAAAAGTTATGATGAGTGAAATAAGTAAATACATAGTACATCTTCAATTTTGGAGAAAACACAAACAGGCCCGACGAGAAAAAATGAAGCATATATTGAAAAAAATTGCTTACAGCGTATTGAATAGTTTCCACATTTCCCTTCGGAAATGTGCATATTATGAAGACCAAGACAAAAGTTTTTCGAAACAGTGTCATTCATTGTACCGCAACATGATATTATATCGAGTTTTTCTCTCGTGTTGATGAGTTTACAATAAAATATGAAAAATGGATTTTTCGCCATGTACACGTACAGAAGAAGTTGCATCAGGTCATATTTTCTTCCATCCCGGATCATGACTCCCTTCCTGGAGAAACGATAACCATGCCACGCCCGCACTAATCTGGTTATATAATTTATTATTACACAAGTTAGTCGAATGTCAAAACATTAGGTCTTGGTTGATTAGGTAAAATTGAAATTGGCTTGTAAGCCATTGCATTGTGAAGTTTGATCCATGTAGAAAGAATGCATAGCTAAACAACAAAAATTTCATTGACAAACTATAATCATTTCCACATCCACAATCCAGATAGCATAATATAATACGATAGAACAGCCGACTGGTAGAGGCTCGTTTTGTTGCATCAATAATATGCATGCTGATGCTGACTCAGCTTTGTCTTCAGCAATATTATGGGTTGCTGAGGTAAACAGGAAAGAATGACCGTTGGCTACATTTGGGTTTATCAGCCTGTTTACTATATACCAAACAAAAACCTTTTATGTTCCTGCTGGCATATTCACGAAAAGGGACTTTTCAATCCTCAATCCAAAAACCATTTGTTGTATCTATGATCTATATCTATTTTCTCCGTGTAAACGAGTTCATTCTTGATCTCACTCTTGAAAAGATATTACTGAAAATACAACAGAAAAAGTGAATGTGACAAATGTGTGCACACAAACAGGAAATTAGCAAATCAAACTTGGACAAATTAATTTTCTCATTGACTTTGATAATTTACTAACTCATGTCAAACGGCTCTTAACTTGAGTCATCGTTTTAACTTTTTAACGGTAAGCAAGTTGCCATTTATTTGTCTATGGCTCCGGCGTCTGCATTTGAAGTTTTGTTTGCATTAATAATATACATGACACTTTGCTATGTTGGTATTTAATAATATTGCATTTCCCTTTGACCAGACCATAAATTTGATGCAAAAATGAGTCAGAATAAAAATCTACGCATCCAACCCACTGTAAAAAATGCGACGAAAGGGTACCTCAGGGGGGAAGAACCTGCGCCGAGTCTTCTAAATCATTACAGAGGACATCGAGGGAACATAAATTCGGTGGCTTTCCACCCTCATTTGGAAACGGTTTATTCTGCAGGAGCGGATAAATACATCATGAGTTGGAACTTTAAAAAGGAAACGCGAGCGTTAAGGTAATAATAAGTCTTATTATTTTTGTGTTGATGAGTGATTGCTGCAAAAATATTTTGTATTTTCTGTATTTATTACAGGTTTGAAGGACACACAGCTCCGATTAACGAGGTGGCTTTGTCAAGAGATGGCGATTTAATGATATCTGCTTCAGATGACCAAACGGTGAGAATATGGGTGCCTTTAATCAAGGGAGAATTCCTGTCGATTAAAGCTCACAGTGCTGGAGTTCGATCTGCTTGCTTTAACCCTGTAAACTCGTCACAGTTTGCAACTTGTTCAAAAGACAAAAGCATTAAGATTTGGTCTGTGAACCACTTTAGAACTAAAACAAATGTTACAAAGTTTAAAAGTCACGATTTTATCACTTCATTCACCAATCACACTAATTGGGTCCACTCTGTCCGTTATTCCCGTGATGGGCGTCTGATGTGCTCCGCTTCGGATGACAAGACTGTTCGCGTATATGACTTGAGAAGTAATTCCTGTACACATACATTAGCTTGTGACTCAGGGACCCCTACAAAGGCAGATTTTAACCCGTGTGGAGGGTATTACGTCGGAGTGTCCACAACTGCAAATTCTTTCCTGCTTTACGATGCTAGAATGGAAAAGCTCCTCCAAAGTTATACAAATTTAAGCGAAGGTCCGGTGCATAATTTTGCATTTCATCCGGATGGTGATTTTGCTGTAACCGTTTCTGAAGATGCAAAGATAAAAATATTGGACTTGGTGGAAGGGCGGCCGATTTTTACTCTATACGGACCTAGAACCGGTGTATTGGCCACAGCATTTAGTTCAGATGGAAAACTGTTCGCAACAGGTGGGAAGGACATGGAACTTTTAGTATGGCGTCCAGTATTAATTCCTTATTGCGAAGAGGAAATCGTGCAAGACTATAAAAATAAAGAAAATGTTGCCGGAACACCGCCCACAGATCAAGAACTAGATGTAAAAAATCCAACTGGCAGATCTAGTGAACACGGGTCCAAATCAGGGAGCCGTTCAAGCTCAAAGTCGTCAAGTGGTTCCCGGCAAACGGTGCATTCACTTGGATGATTTGGTTATGAATTAACTTTATTCAGTTATTTACATATTTTAGTGTACAGTTGGTTGTTATGTAACAGTGACAAGTGCGAAAATGTACGTACAATTAAAAAATGTCTAATTTAAATTATGAACATTATTACACCGAACCGGCTTTTCCATAATTTTTTATGCATGAAGTATGTACAAAATTTTATTTTTATTAAATATATATTTCCCAGTTTGTATTTA
>JAHZNC010005947.1:0-12644 GCA_027744095.1 Zhuqinia jingwanae | reverse complement strand
GATTGATTAAGAATTTTTAATGAATCTTTTGTTTTTTTAGTTTTTTTTAGAGTATGTCAGTTTCTTTTATGCATCTGCTGCATTTTATCCAGTTGGCTTGCTGGATAATGATTAATAATAATAATAATAATAATAATAATAATAATGAAATTCTAAAAATAGAAGGACATGGACACCTTATTATAGTACAGACCTAGATTTTGATCTCATCTCATCTCATGAAAAATAGATATCCATATATTAAGCACACATTTCCAAACTGACGCGTGTTTTCTCGACTCAACTCATTCAATAATAAAGAACAATATAGAGAAGAGCGTCTTTTTTATTTTTCAGAAAAATAAAAATGCCCTTCATTCATTCCATTTTGTTCATTTTACCTACTACGTGATACATGCCGGCTGGATGGATATTATTATTATTAGTATGGATTATGAGGAGGAAAAGATGCGGTATTGTCCATCTGCTGCCACTGTTATATATACTACATGTATGCATGGCATGAGCCCTTAAAGTACCCAACAAGCGAAAAAATAAAATACAGAACAAGGAGCAAGCAGAAGACGCCAAGAGAAAAAAAAACATCATTTGAATTCTTGACACACAGTACAACCAACAAAATAGAAAATAAAGTGGAGAAAAATCTTTAATATGTTTGGTCGCGGGTTGTTCGGTCGTAAGATTTTTCTTGGTACTGACTGCTGCTGCTGTGTTACTTCAAGGAGAAGAGAGATTGCTACTACTACTACTACTGTTTGCTCATCATCATCATTTTTGGACCCTTCATTCTTTTTTTCTACCTCTTCTCAGTTCTCTTCCCAACCCAAAAAAATCTTCAAAGGGAACATGGACAACAATAATAATAACTGCAACAATAACAGCAGCTGCTACTGCCGTCAAGAAAACACGAAAAATCTTTAATTTACTTTTTCTTTCTTATACAAAGAATAAAGGATACCTTGAACCTTGAAAAATTAGACCTTTCTACTCAAAATGATCTTCCTCATCTACTTTTTATATGCTACTGTTCTGGAGAACTTTGACCGAAAAAAAACAAGAAAAACAAACCAAGTGATCTTTCAAATTGCTTTTGCCTTCAAGCACAAAACGCATCAAAATCAAATTTATTTTTTTGAGAATTTTGCTGTTGGATGATGGCAATCAAATGAAATTAAGTAAAGCTGTTGCACGACTGTACTACTCAACCGGATTTCCACTGTTCAATAAAGTTCATTATTATTACTTCTTCTTTTGAAATTTACTCGGCAAAAAAGTTGTAAAAGCACGTGCCATGTGCCATATGTACATTTGTAAAAGTAAATGTGTGTAAGGTATTTTAAAATTCAAATTTTGTCTTCTTATTTTGCCGTAATCCATAATACTACAGCTTATAAGTATATATTCTGCATGACTATTTAAAGCTGTCAATCAAAATGACTAGAAAATTTTGTAATAATACTTGTAACCATAATCATATCTCATTATCATCATTCTTTTCTCTCTTTTCTCTGATGTGCTGTGGCTGTACCATAAGGCACACGGATCATACAAAGCACCCATTAAAGACATACACGCAGATAATATATTTCTTATCTTATTTCATATGTTGCGTATATTGTTGCATCATGATGAGTTGTATGAACGTTTCTTTTTTTTTTGGATGAAGAAGAATATGGCTTGAATTAGTATGTGTGTAAAAATGTTTATATGTCGCGTGAGTCGTAAAAATGGCATATGTGCTTCGGCATTTACTATATTTAACCTTATTGGTCCCTGAACAAGCTTTACAGCATTTTGTTGTTGCTGTTGTTATTGTGTGAACGTGTGCCTTATGGCATCTTTTAAAAGATGACGATGATGATCTCTGACTTGATCTGCTGATCTCCTGACAGTTGCTTATTTGCCCTTCTACATCATCTGCTCATGTTTTTTTTCTTACGCGTACAAAATACAATATGCACATTTGTATACTACTCACACGCTATTTTCATGTTATCAAATAGAAACCCATGCCATGTAATGCCATTTGGCTCTCCTAGAGACCCTTAAAAATAGCTTAAAAGGCTTTTAAGGGGTCATTTACGGCGAGAGGCTGTTTGCCACATGTCGTTTACCAACCATGCCAAGAAAGTCAAGTCAAAAGTGTGACTGCTATATGTACAATGCTATCGCTCATCATCTTGTTTTATTTTTATGCTTGTGTGGTTGTTAGAATGATGAAATTTATTGGTTATGTGACATTTCCGGTTTTTAACAATTGGATGCACCACCAGTCCAAAAGAACATGTGCTATATGTACAATGCTATCGCTCATCATCTTGTTTTATTTTTATGCTTGTGTGGTTGTTAGAATGATGAAATTTATTGGTTATGTGACATTTCCGGTTTTTAACAATTGGATGCACCATCAGTCCAAAAAAACATGTAGTGAGCAGCAAAAGAGTAGGAAAGGAATAAGGAAATTTGTGTTGTGACGTTGCGTCGTGACGTTGTGTTGCGTGTATAATGACGACTGATTTGACTTGGATGGGACTCGTGTTTTGTTCCTTTTTCCTAATTATCTTCTGTCAGGCCAATAAAATACAATAGAAATAAAACAGTAGATCACACAAATATGAGCAGAATGGAGATACACGGCATAATATACAAAAAAAAAACTACGCACGAGAGCATCATTTAAAAAAAACTAGTAATTATTCTAATTTTAGAAGAAACGACTAAAAGTTTTTCCGACTTCAATTCACCCCGAAACTAATATTTTCACGAATAACAAATTTTTTAATATTAACAAAAAAAATTCTAGCAGATGAACTACAAATAATCGGAACGTTTAACAAAATACTTTTCAAGAGAGTATTTTTCCGTGATCTTGACTGCAGCTGACTGGAAAACTGAAAATGATTAAAATTATGCAGAATAATAGGTAGACATGCTAATCAATTTAAAAAAATATATTCAATTTATCCATTTCCAATAATATATTATTTGTAAAATAAAAATGATTTTTTTTATCAAAGGTAACATTAATTTATTGTCCAGCTGCAAGAAAAACAATAGCAAACTAATATGTATGCGTACATCTGCCTATTTTTCTTGTTTATCATGTCGTGTCATTATGCTTAATTTTCTTTGAAGAGTTTTTTCAACAGATTTTCTAAATTGCACAGTAAAACCAGAAGCTATCGGTCAGAGGTCTACCGAAAAGACGACCTCAGAGTCGATACTACGAGAAATGATTTTTTTTTAAATTCTTCACCTGATCTTGAGAAGACATTGCATTTTTTTATTCTGAATGTGGATATACGTTTCTTGTTGTCTGCTAAAGTTCTTTGTTATTTTTCCTTTTCTGGTCGGCAGTTCATCAGAATTCATTAAGTGAATTCCCACACCAGAAGGTATGATGATGTATAAAAAAAGGATATAATCTTTTATGCTGCATGATGATGATGATCATGATCATGACACGATATTATGCTCCAGCGTGTAGTAGTAAGTAAGATCTCGTGCACCAAGACGAAAAAAAACGAGTAATCATGAATTCATGATCATTCATTCATTTGGCCTTGACATTGCGCCTAATGATACGCAGATGCAGACACACACACAAACATTCAGAAAGGTGCAATGCGAAATATTGACTACTGAAGAGAAGAAAAAACATGGAAAATGCTTCTGTTTTTTTTTCTACCTTTCTTTTTATTTCCCAAACAGACATATTAATTTACATATTATTTTTTATTGTGCAAATAATGTGGTAATGGTAAAATAATGGAGGCAGTAATATACATATATATTCTAGTTAATTGACCATTTAGACCATAATAAAATCCCTAATATTTTATGATTTTTTTTTGTATTAATATTTTACGCCTTCTAAGAAGAAAAAACAACGACATGGTTCTTAGCTCACAAAATAATAATTGCATCATCTGTAAAAAAAATGCATTACAAAAAAACTGGAGCATGTAAAACTGGAGAGAGAGAAGTGGGCTCTCTAATTTTGTACCTAAAAGTCCGTCACGATTTTTTTATTTTAAATGTTAAATAAGCTTAAATTTATGATAGAGCTGGATTATTATTTTTCACAGTCTTCTTATAGCTTACGTTATAGTTTTAAGATCTGTGAGAAAATTCCTTTTCCAGGAGGAGCTCCATTTACGTTGTCTAAAATTTATTCTTTGCAGCAAACAAAAAAAGAAGTATTTGATTTCTACATTTGGGCACGAAAGCGTGATATTTACTACGAAAATGCTAAGAAATTGTATCATTATTGTACTGGAAATATTTTCCCTTTTTTCCATTATGTATTTATATATACTATCATGGACCATTTATAAAGAATGGCAAATTCACACATGATAGCGTGACAATTTATGAAAATTTTTTGTATTACTTTTGTCATGTCTCATCAAAATACATTTTCACAAAGTAGAGAGAGAGATGAACACGCATCCAGCATTCAATATAGGTATACAATATTCTTATGCCAGTGGGCAAGCTGTGTGAACATCAAACATAATAAAGTACAAGTGACCACAAAGTGACCACTACTTGTGCTGACATGTGAGACCATATACATGCAGAGCATAATATAATATATGCGCCATCGGCAATTCTGCACCACACCGCATCACAGTAGTAGCAAATAAGTAGCCAATGCAGCGTCAATTTAGTTGGCTATTTTTTTTTGCGTATAAATTTATATTTTTACTTTGAAGTGCTGCTGGTGTACACATCATTTGAAATTATGCAAATGAGTTGAGAGCAGGTGTCCTTAAAAAATATCATGTGCAAACTAGCGAAATGTTATCATCATCATGAGACAAGCCACTGGCCAACCCAGTACCACCATCATCATCATCATCATCAAAGTTGTCCATCATGCGTGCGTGCAATTTTCTACAAAATACTACGTAACGTAAAATAGAGGAGAGAGGAGATGGTAGGTACGTATCATGATGATAATGATGATGCGCATAATATTATATGAATTGCACTCTTGAGTTTTTTCAACAGACGGATGGATGGATGGACAGACGGACAAAAAAAGGTTAAAAAGAAATGTGTAATGGGGAGAAAAATGAAATGACCGACAATGTATTATATAAGCCAATCTAGGTATGCATAGATAGCAACAATGACCGTTTACGAAAAAAAATGAAATAAAGGACATCCGTCTCCGTCTTTCTTGTTAATTTTCTTGAGAAAATCGACAAGATCAAAAGGAGGGAGAATCGTGATGCTATATAACTGACACAAACATTTTCAACGGAGTCTATACAATTTTTATTTGGACAAGTCAAAATTGATCATCAAAAAATGTATTATGTGGAGTTTATCACTTTTAATCTTCCAGAGGTATGTAATAAGATGAATAATAAAAGTTTTTTTTAAAGTGCTTCTTCTTTCTTGGACTACTGTCTGGCTGGACAATTATTTGGACGTTTTGGAACACCTGGAGTAGAAATTAGGTACTTGAAAAAATATTATCACTATAAAATACATTCTACAACTTGTTTGGCACGCAATGCATTTCTACTAGGAAGGAATAAAAACAAAAGAAAAAAATAAATTTAGTCGATCTGGTAGAATTGAATCCTGCAGTGATAAGTAATTCATGCAGCAGACAGTCAAGGAGTCAAGTCAGACATGCATACTTAATAAACATAAAAAGATTTGACTTTGACCAAGCCCGTCTTCTCTTGCATTCAATCACGCGCTCTTTCGAAAAAAATAACATCACCCTAAAAATAATTACCAACTTATTACTATTTTCAAGGTCTTATAAGGAAACCACAACAACAAAAAGCAAATTATTTTATTCTTTACGCTTGCACTACTACCTTTTCCTTATCCCTGTAACATTGATGATGATATGATAAGTCCTTTGGAATTTTATTTTTCTTGCATCTTTCAACAAACAGTAGTAAAAAAATAAGTGAAAATGTCCGATCAAAGAATTTAATAAAAAAACATAATAACAAATTGTTACAAGTAAATAATATTGAAAGATATATATTTTATTATTATTTTAATCTTGTTTCAAATTCAATCAGTCAGAATTTCTCGTTATGAAGCAAGAAAAAAACTCGACAAAAGTATGCATTTTTTTAAATATTGCATTTTTGCAAGTAATAAAAAATGATACAAAAACTATTACACAGATATATCAACAAAACACCTGCCTATTTTTTTAAAATTGTCTTCAGAGAAATTTTACAAATTTATATTTTGTATGCAATGAAATATATTTGTATGTTATAATCCCAATCATAAATTCATAGCTGCTTCTTCTTCATCTTTTTTTTTTGACGACGATCAAAATGATGATGAGCCATGCATAGCGGCCACAAAAAAAGCAAAAATATGTATAACCTGGATGATATTTTCTCTGAAAACTGCTAAAGCCCCTACCCTAAACACTACACCTTTACACATTTTACACCCTCATAAACCACTCGCCTTCTTATAATCTATGAAACATTTTGTAATACCTTGTTGTCTGTCTACTACATCAGCAACAAAAAAGTACATCTCTGAAAAACTTGTAATGATGATGAGGGCGGCTGCAAGGAGAAGAAAAAAAAACAGGCAGATGTCCACAGTAAACATCTTTTTTCTGTTTCATCCCCCCTATCCCTCATCTCTCAAATCCAACCATTTTATTTTATTTCAATCATCATCAGCATCATCATGAAAAAAATACAACAATGTTTTCAGGTGGTTCGCATTTTTCGCTATTATATGGCCACACTATTATGTAATGGTACGGGTGGTATATCACCTACATTCTGTGTATAGTACATTGTAATATATTTGTATTATTCAGGTAGTGTCATAAAATGATATATTTCTTATTGTCATTCATTGGGATTGCATGAATTATTTTGTTTATGTATGTATGTATGCATACTTGGTTATATGTAGGTTACTTCAGGTGAGGTTTATTGCGAATGATATAAAAAAAATCCTAAATGAATGCTGGAAAAATACTTGAGTGCGGGGGTCATTGTAAACCTCACGCTCGCACAAAAAATTGAATAGCAATAGCATTTGCGAAAGAACTTACATTATCAAATGCACCAAAATTACCTGTTCGATATTTCAAACACAATATTTTTTTAAGCTTAGTGAACGGCTGTAAACACCAACAAAAATATTTTAGCGACCAAAACCGACAAAATATTAAAATAAAACGAATAAAGTATATGATGCCCAGTAATGCTTTAACGCTATGGACTAAATTAACTGCCAAAAAATAGAGAAAATAATAAAGAAGGAAGTACAACTTAAGAATAACAAGAAATTGAAACTTGAAAGAAAACTACTGCTACAGGGAAAAAAATTAAAGCAGTAAGGGAGCATGCTGCTTATATAAATGTATGTATGTATGTGTATAAATATGTATTATATGTACCTATGTAGCTTTACTGACTGACTCATTCTTTTAAAAGTCTTCAAAAGAAAGAAAAAATAAATAAAAGAAACAACGGTTTTCTTAAAGATTTTTTGAGTGCAAACAAAACACTCGTCTGCCGCATGTCAATTGTTGAGTTGAGGCGAGCTCTCTTTCTCCTTTTATAAACCAGCATCATAAAAATTGTATTTTCTTTCGTACAAAAAAATAAACTTTATTCGGCTGACTACGTAAATAATGCCATGCAGGTAGGTGTAGGTAAACAATAAATTTTTGGTTCAGTTCAAAAACGTACAAAAAAAGGATCTCATTTGAGTCCACTGGTCCGTGCGTGTATCCGCTTCATTGTTACAATTCTGGATCAAGATGAATGCTGCTGATGATGAATGATCAAGAATAACCATAAATAGTCGGTTATAAAATAAGGAGCCCTTAAAATTGTCGACCTGACCCACCACCACCGCCTTCACAACCAGCCTTATAACAATGTGTATTAAAACCACCCTTTTCATTGTTGAATTGCATTTATAGTGGATATACCTATTCAACATTCAAACACAATAACAGCAATAATGCACTTTTCTATGCAATACAAGCTGCAAGCCAAGAAAAAAAGAGGAACTATTTTACTTACTGGACTGCTACTGCATTTTCTAAAGAAAAGAAAAAAAATGAGAAGTAGAAATTCAAGAAACCAGAAAAAAAGAGGAAGGGATCATGAATGTTTTTGTTGTGTGTGTTTGTAAGATGTGCAGTTGTAGTGTAGTAAAAACGTAACGTAAAACTTGGTTGGGCTACCACACGTGCCATGTGGCCTTCTACAAAGCCAAGTGAGTAAAACCGTATAAAGTGAGTTTTGTTGGGGAAGATGTTGTGGATGCGTTGTTGGATGGATGGATGCATAATAAATTGTATCATCCATCCCAACAGCCCAGCATGCATAGATCATTGTAGGAGGTTTATAGCCTAGGTGTATAAACTGGGCTACCACTACTGATGAAAAGGGGAAAAAAGGTAACAAAATATAATACTGCTGCTGCTGCTGGATTACTTGTTGTTGAGGGTTAATAGATAGAGAGGCAGATGTTTTGTTGAGTTGGGTTTTGAAAATGAAGCAACAATGGAAAAAAAATGAAATGATGACCTGCAAGATTGGCTAACCATTTCAGTTCAGTTGTGTGTGGACCGCCGGTGTGTACAGACAGACCAGTCGAGCAAGCGCATGTAGACAAGCGTTAAAAAATATCATGTCAATGTGAACGTAAAAAATATTCACGTTTAATGCGTGTAGATTTTTTTTGTGTGTGAAAAAAAAATCATATTTATTTTAATTATTTAAATAACTGAATTTTTTTGGAGGAAAGCAAAAAAGAAAAAATGGAGGGAGTGAAGTGTTTTTTGATTGTGACAATTATTGTGTGTGTGTTGACAAGTGAAGCTCTTAGTGGAAAATTAATGAAAAAGAGAAGTAGCGGTAATGGAGAGAGTGGAAGTGATCTTTCCTCTGAAACGCTTTTACTGAGAGACAAGCTCAATCTCATTTTGGACGCAGAGAGTAGGGAAGTTACTTTGTTGAAAAGTTTGTTGGATGAAGATCATGAACATGAAGTGGAAAGAAATGCCAAGAAGGCGAGTACTACTTCTACTACCACCACTACCACCACTGAGAGGACGATGGAAAGGGAAGTGAAAAGAGAGGGAGGAGATGATACTAATGATGATGTTTACTCCAAGAAAAATGATAATGGAGGGTTGGAGTATTTGAGGGAGCAAGGAATTGTGACCAAGTTGGAGGAGAATTCTAAAAGGATGGAAAAGATGGTGGTGTTTTTGGTGGATTTGAGAAATTTGCTGACAGAGGCACTTACCCAGCATAATAGACAAATGGCAGTGGAAAGTGAGATGGTGGAGATTAGGGAAGAAATGGAGTATTTAAGGTGAGTATACAGAGTACAGAAATTCTGAATCCTCTCTCATTATTGCTGATTTGAAGTAAATCATGTCGCTTAAAAAGAGAAACATTCGCAAAATTGAGAATTTATTCATAGTTCACGCAGCTCGATAGTTTTTTCAACAAAATTAATCTGACCATTTTAAAAACTTTACACCGCTTTCAAATAATATGAAAATTATCTGACCTCTTTTTAGTCATATTTCTTTGCTTACTGGTAAAATATTTTATAGTGGATGAATTTTTTTAAACAAATTTTTGCACAGCTTCCTCTATTTTTTACAACAAAAATGTTTATCTGACCTCTGTTTAGTCATATTTCTTTGCTTACTGGTAAAATATTTTATAGTGGATGAATTTTTTTAAACAAATTTTTGCACAGCTTCCTCTATTTTTTACAACAAAAATGTCAACCATGACCTTCCAATGCTATTATTATAATTTAATGGGAATGCCATTTGACTTTAATGTTTTTTAAAATTTATTTTTAGGAAGGAATTGAAATCCGTAAAGAACGAGCAACATAAGCAATCATATTCCTCATTGACCAGCAGCAATGGTCACTACGAAGGAAATCATGATTCTTCTTCTCCTTCAACTTCCTCTCTTGCAAACCAGCTACACAATGAGCACGTCACCCTAGAATGGATGAAAACTTCCACACACGAGCTCCGCACCCAAATCAGGGAGCTTTCTGATCAGTGCAATGCCACAGTGGTCATGTCCCTCCGCGAAAAAATGGACAAGGAAACTTAGCGTCCGAGACGAGAATCTGGCACAAGCTGAAAAACAACTGGACACGTTGAGACTTGGACAACTGCGCCAACAAGAGGAAATCAACGAGGCCAAAGGAAATATCGAGGATTTGAGAAGTTGGCAGGTGAAAATGGGAAATAAAATTGTTGGCAGAGTGGCCACTGCTGCAGAAGACAATTCGGAAGCAGAAGAAAAGAGTAATTCGATAGAAGAAGAACATTTTATTACGGAAGCTATGAAAGGTAAAAAGAAATAAAAAGATTTCATACATGTCAAAAAAAAAATCTGTAGTAAAAAAGCTTTTGTTTAATATATCCCGTTTAACTTTTTCCCTAACTTTTTGTTACAGAAGCTGTTGGCAAGCCCAATTTGAGACATCACCAAAGTCACAAGCGTCTAAAATCTAAAATCTTCCAACTTCAGCAAATTATTGATGACCTCTCAGAATCCAACAGGAATCATGAAAGACGCCTGTCCAAAATGGAAACGTCTCAACGAACTTTGAAAAGCCTGATTGCTTCCACCAATTCTGGAGGAAGAAGGCAGCAAAGAAGTTTGACAGACTCATCCTCATCCCAAAAAAGTTTACAATCTTTGGAAAAAACGATGCAAGAGTATGTGCTCACCCTGGAATCCCTAAATGACAAGGTTTCCGGCATGGATGAGCTACAAGAGTCAACAACCCAGTTATTCCAGAGTTTAGAACAGTTAGAAAAGAAGTACGATGACCGGGTTGCGGAAATACAAACTGGGTTGGCTAGAGTGGAGAGTGGAATGAGTGGGGCGCTGGTGACCACTGAGGATTTGAAAGAACAACAGGTGAGGAACAATGATAAAAATAATAATTAAAACAAGAAAAAGGGATGCATAGCTTCATAATTAGGGTAAAAAAATGGGGAACACATGTCGTCAGCATATACATACATACATACATACATTCATACGCACATGTTTTTTTAGAATTGGGTACTCTCCAACTAACTTAAAATACAACAAACATGTTTTCTTTAATATTTTCTCTGAAAAGTTGAAAGGGGGTCGTACACACATCTTATGCATCTCAATATGCAAGGGTTGTACCATACAATTTTTCTGGAAAATGTATTTCAAAATGAAAACAAGTTTGATTCATTTTCCCCATAACATTTGTGTGTTTATTTTGACATGTAGTGTGCACGTTCCCATATGCGGCAGAATTATGTGATGATGATAATAACCTTGTATATAATTTTTTTTCTTCTTTTATACACAGAGCCAACAGTCGTCCGTGATTCAAAGCGTGAAAAAAGATATATTCCAGATGAAAGGAAAGCTTCAAACGAACCATCTGAGGTTGGCAGGGATACAAAGTGAGATGGTGAGATGGGCCTCTCACAAGTGTTCCGCTGAGAACAAGGAGAGCATACAAAACATCAGGATAGCTACTCTGGAGCATGCACTTTTGCAGCAAAAGAATGAGGAGGATCACAATATTAATGAGGATGAAAACACAAGATGATCATGTCATCATATAATCAGTAATCATGCAGTCGTGAGAAGTTTCACAAAAATTATTATGAAAAAAACACAGAGAGAGAGAAAATCTACAAAACACACAAACGCAAGCGGAATAAAAAGGCAAAAAAGCTAATAAGATTAATTATGTTTTTTGGTGTGTGTGCATATGTATGTATGTTGAGTGAATGAACGTTGAACGTTATAAAAAATATATAGTTTATTGTATTTAAATGTAGGGAATAGCACGCCATAATATTTTACCTAAACCAGAATGTTCATTCTTCTTATTTCACACTCTTTTTGGAAAAAAATATACGCTTGTATACGATTTTTATAAATAGAAAATTCTTGTTTTTTTTTCTTTTCATTTTTTCTGATAATTTTACGAATTATATTTATTATTATTATTATTATTATGCTAATTTTGCAAATATTCGTTTGTAAGAAAACACGCAAACACATAGATTCACACAGGCACTCTCACTCAAAAATACTGAAAAAAATATGAATTTTTTTTTTTGATTTTTTATGGGAAAATGCCGTAAATATTATTGACAATATAATAATATAGGTAGCAACACATATATATGCTCACTATATACTGCACTGAAATCTCCAACGCACACACGATAAGAATTTTTTTTTGAAGTTCACTTGTTATAACTATAACCTTTAAAGAAATTATACATTTTGACTGATATGTTGTTGTTTTATAATGATGACGAGGATGATTTAATGGGAAAAATGTAAAATGTTCAAAATCTAGTCTTCCAATATTTTCACACACAAAAGCAAAAAAAATGAGAATGATACATATTTTTAAACAGCATTTTAAAATTACTGTGTGTACTAAAAAAAGTCTATATTATATTATGTAGGTAGGTATGTATATTATGAATAGATATTCTATTTAAAGTTAGTAATTTAAAGTTCCTTAAAATAAGGTATTCTCGAATAAGGAAATATTGTAAAATGTAATAAA
Source organism: Zhuqinia jingwanae (assembly GCA_027744095.1). NCBI lineage: Eukaryota > Metazoa > Arthropoda > Collembola > Entomobryomorpha > Paronellidae > Zhuqinia > Zhuqinia jingwanae. The sequence goes on along the minus strand of JAHZNC010005947.1, from coordinate 41 downwards.
ATAAATAAAAGCGTTATAAAAAATTAATTTTGCAGTTAATT
>JAHZNC010005946.1:0-28031 GCA_027744095.1 Zhuqinia jingwanae | reverse complement strand
GACAAGAGCACTTATATAACTGATCCGAGAGCACTTATATAAGTGCTTTTGTCACTTATATACTGTATTTGCCTTGACTGACTGTAAATTGTAAAGTGTACGAAAAATTGTACACAAAAGTATCGAGTTACAAGTGTTTAGTTTGGCGAAAGCATTTTTACCTTACTATGAATGTACATTATTGGCTTTGTCTTTATGTACCGCATTGTACGACAACGTTTAATAGGTGCGCATTAACTTGGATATTTCTAGGTTTTATCAAGGATTTGTGTGGAGTGTGGAGTAATGAGAAGAAAAAAATTGTCTCATTTAGTGTAATTTTATATCCTTGGTTGATCATATGCCTTGTTGTCGTTACTTACATAATTCGTCAGAGTATGGATAATAAACAATATGTACACTAAAAAAAAAACAGGCCAATGTTGCATGATGAGTGAGTATTTCATGAGACCAAAGTAATCACTTATTTTTTTTAGTAATATGTAAGAAGAGATCTACCAGAAACTATATTCTAGTTAGGCATGTATTTTTTGCATTCAAAAATATTCCATGAAACAACAAAGTCTTAAGATAACTACGTGGTGTCAGCAATAAAGACGATTTTTTAGGGTGCAAAATAGCATAAACTTTAAGCTGTTTGGAGCACGTAATCGCAAAAGCAATTGAAAAAAAAAAAAAAAAACAAGGATTATCGTCATAAAATATCATGCTTGAGACATAACAAAAAAAACTTGGTTCCAGGCAGGCAATAAATGTGTGCGATGGTGTATTTCGAAAGGTAGCTTTGTATGTATTTGTTTATGGTGTGGGTGTGATGTCATATTGACGTTAACAATTATTGTTTAGGGTATATGTACCATTTTTTTGAGACGATGATGGTGGTTGGTACATAAAAGCATCGTGTGAAGAATAAAACACATCATAAATATCGTATCTGCAGTGCAGTTCTGGAAAATTAACATGAACATGACTGATATTTCCTTTCTTACATTCACAGCTAGAAATATTATCAAGTTCCGTCGTGACGTAAGGTGAATATTTTTACAAAAAAATCATAAATTTGTCATATGTCATTCATCCATGTTATACTTATGGATGTTAATGATATAACTTTTTTTTATTAAAAAAGAAAGAAAAAATACTTTTGTTCGAGCTATGGGACAGCTTTATTACTTCATACTACTAGTTATACTTGTAAAAAAGCAATAGTTTACTTTTAATTGGCAGCTCTGGATAGTACAAAAGACTATTGATTAAGTTTAACATTAACACTTCAATAAAAACATTGAAAATTAAAATTGTAGTTTGTAAGACTTGTTAAAGCTATGCCATTTCATATTTTGTGGTATCATGTGCAATGATATTTGTTTCAGTTGCATATTTGATCCACTTGTTGTGCATTGTGCATAATGTAACGATTTCAATTTCAATTATGTACATAATGCGCACATTTGCATCCATACCTATATTTTCAAAAGGAAATATAAAACGAGCACGATACCAATGAACATTATTCAATAATACCATGTACATATTCCATTGTATGTAAACGGTACCACCAATTTATGTAGCGTGCAGAATGGTCACTTACTTATTTTAATAACAGGCAATCCCATTTTTTTTAATGGGATTGTTTCGTTTACTTAACTAAAATGGCAAATAAAAATGATTGAGAAAGATTGTTATTGTTTAGTAAATAAGATTCGCTTGACGTAGATTCTTCAAGACAATACAACTGTCAAAACGGTCAAACCTTGCATACAAAACCAAAAATGATCTCCATTTCATCCTTCAGATTTGGAAGATGCTAGGATTACAATAGGAATAATGAATACATTACTTAATCATTTTCTTGTCTATACATAGATACTCTGTTGTACTTCAATAAGATGTTAATTTTAAAAGTTAAAGATCTCTATTACGATTATAGTAGTGTCTTTTATGACTATTGTCGTTGTTGCGATTTTTACTCCAAAAGGGACAGTTGTTGGTCTTGCTTGTAGAGAAGGACTGTGTCGTGTAGTCGTGTACCATATGCCCTTCTTGTTTTGTAAGCAAGTCAAAGTCCCATGAATGAAAACAAGTTAAAATACTTTGTTTAGTCATTTAACATGTAACCTTATGAGAAAACCGCTACTCATTATTATACGACCGCCGTTCATTTCTTCATGAAGTGTCTTGTGCATTACATGTGTTCAAAGACGATGCCAACCGAACCAAAACTGTATCACTAGGCGTGGACAATTTTTTTAAAAAATGTTTATTGTTATCTGTAGGTCCTTTTCCCTTCATGTTAAACGCTATTAGCATGTGTCATGTCTTGTACGAAATCGTGTGCAATCTATCTCATTTACGTGACTAACGATGGCAGAATCATTTGAATGAAATAGAAGCTACATCTGCAGCAATATTAAGTAATGCAACGGTGATGTTGCACTGGCTGCTGATTTGGTCTGTGTCAAGTCAGATTGAGTTTGTTTGCGTTACATGCTTCGTCGTCAGCATTATAATATTCATTTTCATTACGCAATGTCGTGCAGCGCAAGATCCTTTTTGTTTTTGGCCTTTGGGGTTGTTTTGGCTTCGGCTGTTGTAACTTGAGCAATATTGCATGGCATGCGGCATTGAAGCAGAGCCGGTAAAACAAGTAGTAATAATAATAATAATGGTTCTAACCATCACTACTGCTGCTGAGTGGGCTTATATGTCGGTGTTATGATCATCATCATTAGAGTTAGGTTTTAAGATGATTATTTCAATTAAGAGAGATGATCCAGTGAATTTAGATAAGATTAATCTTTGTTCTATAGAATTTATTTGAATTTTTCAGGGGGCATATTTCACCATTTTTATTAAAGGAATTGAACCAAAAGTAATATACATGACAAAGAAAATGTTTAATTGTAAGTTTGCACTTTTCTGTACTAAATTGTGTTATCAAAGGTAGCTGTAGTATGCTTATTATTATGCGCTAACTTAATTAATGTGGAAGTGTAGACACGATAAAGATAAAATTCTCTGCAAAACAATCTTTGTAGAGATTACACAGAGAAAAGTGCTAATTGTGTCAGAAATTTTATGATTTAATTTAATATTTTTCCAAACTGCTAATGTGCTTGTGCTAATGAAGAAATTGGGATCTCAAGTATAACAGAAAGCTTACAGATGATTGACGGTTTTAGATTGAAAAGAGTATAGTAAAGTTTCAAATGCTTAATTAGCCTTGTAAAGTACAGCAGCTAGCCGCAATAAATGTTGTTCATTCCTTTCTTGTTTTTCATAAATATAGGTTGTTTCATTAGCTAAAATTTTGTCCACGTAGGGTAGAGTAACACTAACGAGCAGATGTTGTGTTACATATTTTTTGGTTTCTTGGTATTGTTGTTTTTCATGCCCATTTTCCCGTGAACAGCTCATCAAAAAATGTAGGTAGATATCTGATGAGCAAGATCATAATGATGAGATTTAAAGTAAAGTATATAATATAGCTAGTATATGCTTCCCATAATATTCTACCTACAAAGCATGAAGAAGCAAAATTTCGGGCATTTGTTTGTAGGTTAAACAAGCGTTGGCAATACACCACTGCTTTTACACAATTTTATAAAGTGGTAAAGAATATGCGAAGTATTTGTATGCAATGTACTAGTTTTCTGCCAATCTAAAAACTATCGTCATCTTCCACGGAGTTCTGTAGTAGAGCATTTAAATTTTCTTTCATATCATTTCATTTCACCGAGACGCCATATCATCATCATGAAACCAAGGAAAATGAGGTAGCAATAAGCAAAAAGAACGCTACAACAACACAATCTAATGCAGTATTTAAGTAGTGTGTAGGCATTCCGATTTCTGATCTTTTTGAACGCATTAAAATTTCTTGTATTTCCTTTTTGGTTTTAGAGTAAAAAATACTCAAATACTGATAGCGTGTAATGATTTGTATCAAAAATAGTAATGCGCATATTATGAGAATTTTATTGCTGTTGTTGGCTGTTTTTGCATACGACTAATGCGTAATATGCGCCATGAAAGGAGTAAAAAATGTTTATTCTCAGAACTGTAAAATCATGATGATGGATGGGCTATGATTTTGAACTGTGTCACTGGCTGATCTCATCTCATCCATATCACAAAAAGTTGATCAAGTTATATTTTATTCTCTTCTCCAATGCTCTATGTTGAATTATATAAAAACAGCAACTTATATTTTATTATTGCAAGCAACATAAAGTAATAGTAATATGAATTTACATAGGTAATTTATATTAAAACACATTTTTTAAAGTTTTCTTTAAAAAATCATCAATATGAATAATATTGAAATTGAAGTAAATTTTCTTCAAGACAAAAGCGTATGTATGGTATAAATGCTACCTCGTTTCTCTTTCCTCACACTTTCATGTCCTCTATTTCCACTTGCGTATGTACAGCAAAAACAGGAAGTCAGAAAAAGGAACACAACATACATAACAGCGTGAGAAATTATACATGCACGGTGTACCTACACACAAACTTCAAACTTGGGGAAGCGATCTTAACTTCAGGGTTCAAAGATTCATCCTGACATCAGGATGCGATCATGTCTAACTCACATTTCTTTTATTTAGTTGAAAGATTTACAACTTGGCTGATTTTTTCTCATAGTGCTTACCCTAGTATGCAGTTATGTAGGTATATATAAGATCTGAGTACTGTGTACGATTTACGATTTGTCGTATAATTTTGATTTTTTGGGTAGCAAATATTAATGCTGTCGCGTAATGTTTATGTACTTTACTTTTGTCCCATTCGGTCTGCAAATGCGCATTTTATTTTATTGGAAAACCAAAAATGCGCCACATAAAAATTCCCCCTTATGCTCCTCTTGGGTCTCTGAATATTTGTCTGGTAAAATAGTTGTTTTGCCAGAGAGAGTAAGCATATAAGTAGTGACGCATCATTGCAAAAGGATCAAAAAGTCAGAAAAGAGAGGAAGGCAAAAATGAGACTTTTATTTTATGAGAGATGTACATATATACTAAACAGTAACAGTAGCAAACTATAAAGTTTGCCAATGTGTAAAAATGTGTGCATTATTTTTTTACTTCCTACGAAGCGAAATATAAAACTACAAAACTTTGCTACTCTGATTTTATGTCTACATATATGTATTTAATATAGTACAAGCATACATATGTACATATACGTAGAATAGAGGCAACAACAAAATACTATAGGTATATTGGAATGCATCAGTGATTTTTACCTATAAAACAGGGAATTAATTAGGATGATAAGTAATTCCAAAACATGTTTTATGGTTTACATGATTTACTATTTGGGCTTTATTTTTTGTGTTCAAAATGGCAAAACAAATAATATTTCCTGCATTTACATTATTTGCAGTTATTGCGTTGAAAACATGAATGCATGACATGACATAATAAAACTGCAAATAGGAAAAGCATAAAAAATTGTTTTTGCTGAAGAAATCTCATTTCCTGACATTTGAAATAATATTTCATATGAGACATTACTGCAAATTTGCAACTGAGCTGTTTTTAATGAATTTTTATTTTTACTACAGATGTGGACTTTGAATTACGATATGGAGACGATGATAGCAATAGAGATGGCCTATTTTACAATGTAGACGCTACAAATAAACTACAATCCAGACTGAAACGTCAAGTGACCGTGGAACCCGATACCCTAGATCCGATTCCGGATAAAACCGCTTTGAATAAGAATGCTAACAGTGTAGCCGTCGGTCAAAGGCAATTAACGGCAATTTCAAAGAAACCAATATTAGGAGATACAAAGGCGGTTGTACCAGGATCAACCCCGCTGCCACCCGCCGACGTAAACAATCCATCTAGTACAAATGTAAATGGTGCAAGTCCAACAAGTCTTCCAACGCAGCCTGGTAACCCGATCCCAACTGCAGAATCTTCGGACGCAAATAAACCTGTTGATTTCCCTCGCGAAGATGTTCTATTTGAGGGCAACTCTTCATATCCACATTTCTTAAATAATAAAACATACTACCAGCAAAATGTTACACTACAGAAAGAGGTACGTATAAACTTCACACCAAATCAAGCGAGAAAAGAACATTTTACAAGCTATCGAGCATAAAATTTCATGGACGATTAATAGATGAAATCAGTTTTTCAAACAAAATAAAGAAGAAGAAAAGTTTTTACCTTGCCAATACGTTCCAGTGAATAATTTATTTATATATGTATGTTTCTATTTAGGTGGGAACATTCAAGTACTACAATGTCAATTATGATCCAGATGGTGTACGCAAGTACTGGATTGACATGGAAAGTAATGACAAGGCTAAAAACCATGGAATGCTATCAAACGCCCATCGACGTGCCGCCGTGAGTGCAGAAAAAAATTGAATAAAACAATGAAACAATTGGGAAGAGCTCGAAGGCTGAAGCTCGCCGCAAAGGACACTTAATAATCCTATTTCTCTTTCAATTCTATAGACTATGAAACCAGAATTTCCCATCTTGTTCTACGGACACCAGATTCCAAACTTGACGGTAGCTACAGGTGGTTTTATATACCTTGGAGATCAAGTTCATGCCTGGCTTGCTGCTACTCAATATGTGGCTCCTCTGATGGCCAACTTTGATTCTAGTACAAGTGCTAATGCAACTGTCAACTATGTCAGCACAGGTATTTAAAAAGATTTATGATTTTATAAAGAGAGTAAAATTAAAGATAAAGATAGAAAGAGTAAACGTTATATCGACAAAGGTAACTGTCATGAGAGTTGATGTACTTTTTTATATCCAGACAATTACTTCACTGTGGAATGGAACCAAGTTCGTCTTCAAGACAGTCCGAAAGATGGTCCTTTCACTTTTCAAACAACGCTGTATAAGAATGGAACCATTGTGTTTGTGTACAAGACCATTCCCATTGCAGTGGGAGCAATCAATGATACACATCATCCTGTGAAAGTTGGTCTCTCGGATGCCTACATTAAAGACAAGAATATGCTGTGTAAGTAATCATTTCATTCGTATAATTTTAAATCAACAAATTACATATAAACTTATTGGCATAAATATTTCATCCCAGTCGTTAGGCAGAAAACTATCTACGAATACGATCGTGTGGATTTAAAATCTCATCCCAATGTTAACATTACTAATGGGACCGCTATAATATTCATCCCTTACACCACCTGTCAGCAATTGATGACATGCCAAGATTGTACAACAGCCAATTTAAAATTTACGGTACTATATATACAGGAGAACATTTTACAACTGGAACATTTTCCCTGACCTTGTGTATTAGCGTAATAATTACTCGTAAACTATTTGCATTATAGTGCTCCTGGTGCCCTGCTATAAACCGGTGTTCCAATGGAACCGATCGTTACAGTCAAGATTGGACTCTGAAAGGCTGTGATAAACCTGGTGGAAACTTTACAGATTTGAATGTTTGCACACAAAGGATGGATCCATCAAGCACATACAATGTCAATGCCGAACATGACCAAGATTATCATGATCACGGGTCAGACTTTAGTGGACCATCTATTAAGAGAATCAAGGCACCAGGTAAGCTTTTATTAAACTTTTATATACAAAGTATGGAGTTCCTTTATGGTAAATTGTTTAGTTAATATATAAAATATATGTTATATCTTCAGAAACTGAGGGGATGAGCGCCGCCGGTGTAATTGGGGTGATGTTCTTGATGGTTCTCCTCTTTGGAGCTGTTGGGTGGTTAGCTTATGCTTACTTTTTCCCGCACTCCCCTTCAGGTCAAATGTTGATCAGAGTAAGTATTATTTATGCAATTTTTTCTCCTTTTTTGTAGAGCTACTTTCTCTTTTTATTATTTTAATGAATTTTAAGTCTAATAAAAAAAACTGTTTGTCCTTTTACAGTACCGACCAAGTCAATGGGCCTTTAGAAGAGGAGAGGCACGTTATACCGCTGCCTCCATTCACATGTGATAAACTCATCTGCATAAATATAAAACACGATCTGCTAGATTTTAACTACAACATACACTGAAAAATTCGAGAATCACTTGTACAAAATTTATCTATACCCTACAAATTTTATAGATCTTAATTCTGCGGTCAACACGATTAATTAATTAAGGCCGCTTGACTGATCGGAATGAGAAAAACCGTACATGTAAAGTAGGGGAGAAAATGTGTTTATTCGCAAGCTTTTGACAATATATCCAAAAACTGGACCAACGACAACTAACAACTTGTTACTTGCTTGCAAATAACAACACTATTATATTGTTAGATCTGTCAATTTGGTTCTTATTGCAGGTTCGTGTGATTATGATAACTTAAATCTGTCCCGTATACATCCGAAGAGATTAACACCTGCAGCTCTAACATTGTGATCTTACTTAAAATCTCTAATATTATATTATATTAATAATTACGTAATATCTTTCATCTATCTACTCACAAGTACTGAAGAAAATGAAGTACAGAGAAAAAGAAGCACAATACACTTTCAGGTACATTTTTATAGTTTTTGTGCATTTAAGGTAAATATATATACTATATATAGACGTAGGTACACATAATATGTATAAACACGACGAAGCCTTAAACGTTATTTACTAAACTAATAGCATTTGACGAGGTGAATGAAATTAATAAACTGTGAGCTACCAAATTTGCGATTTAATCAAGAATAGAATCAACATCAAAATAACAAAGTTGAAACGTTTGTCCATTTTAGTTTTCAAGTCAATCATCTTTCATCATTACATATACATACAATTTTAGCTGTCATCAGGATAACGAAAATTTAATGTTCAAGAAATGGTTTTTTACAAATATTTAATACATCAAAATCACCGTCCACTGATTATTATTATTAATCTACCAACGTCGTTGTTAGCTTTGTAGGTATTTGTAACCTGCACAATGTTTCTCCATTTCTAGTTTTCTATATATATGATTTTTGTCCCAGTGGTAAAAAACTTTAAATCCAATTACTAGGTCATTGCTATATTTAATTTAATTTTAATATATAATTTATGTCAATCAAACCCATATACATATGTTGCAATCTCATTACTTGATTTATATGTATCTACTTTTAAAATTCTATTTATTCCTCGGTTTTTCTATCTAAAACCTTCAGTATTGGCAGGAAAGTAAGTCGAGAAATCTCTTTATATGTATTTTTCACGCTTTTATATTGATATAACTATTATCCATAAATGTTAAAGTTTTTAGCATATATTGTTGTTACCTGTTAAATATTGTAAGTATGTCACATAAATCACTCTGGTCCAACAGTATCAAATAATAATCGAATTTTGAATTTAAATCTCTGAACTATAAATGTGAATTAGATGAGGAGTATGTACAATAATAATATTATGTGTAATTATGCTAGGTTTTATAGCATATAATAACAATGTTTGCATATATATTATATATTACATTATGTTACTATTTATGAAACCATCGGATGTAAAATTACTCGGTTGTAATTTAGTTGCAATGCTGAAACCTTTAGTTTTGTCAATGATCTACATATATGTATAACATGAATCTACAGTTAGTTTAATAATTTTAAGATTTTGAAATAGCTTTACAAACAGTGCGCATTTATACCGTGTAAGCCCTCGTCATTCTTTTTGTGTTAACGTCATTATTATTCTCATTAATTTTCGAAACAGTTTAATGTTATTAATACAGTAATGGTAACTGCTAAAAAAATACATACGCAAAAGGTATTATTATCGTTGGTTCTTTTCGCAAGAATTGAAATTGAAATGTATGCGTTGTGTGCTAATAAAGTCAATATTATATTATATCCAAAATCCTGAAAGACACAATTAACATGGTATTAATGACTAATTATCATCAGCATAAAATCCTCACTCGGCATCTTGCAAAGACACAATTTTGTTGGAATTACAAGACACAGTCATTGTTACACAACAACAAAGTGGTAACGAACAACAAACATTAAAACATTACCAGCCATGAGAATGAACCCTTTCAATGACTGTGGTCATGTTTACGGCGGTTTTCACAGTAAACCTTGGTCTAGACTCTAGCCTCACTGAATGATAGATGATATTGGTAATCCAGTCAAGCCAGATGGAATTCTGAGAAACAAAAACTATGAAAAGGTGCTCCATTTTCATATTTCATTTTATACCCTGTCCTGCCTGCTTGCTGGACAAGCTCTGGACATGTATATAATATCATACGTAATATATTAAAGCACACAAATAAGGGGGGTATGTTTTTACATAAGTGCATGCCTGTAAGATTTTTTATAGTACACAATAAATGATGTATCAATAGAATCATGTAACCTTTTTTCCGCGTTTTTGTTCGTATTTATAATTATTATACCCACAAAGGTGTGTTAATGCAAGCCTCAATAAAGATAAAATAGGACTTGCAAAATAATGTAATAGGTATGCATTTTATTACGTAGTCAGTGCTTCTCCATCAACAACATATTTCATCAACTGGAATTTGGAGTAGGTGATTTCAGTAAAAAAAATGGTCATATTTCCAGACGATTCAACGAGGCTGACGAGGAGTAAAAAAAACAGAAGCAAAAAATTACGCCGCAAGAATAAAAAAAATCCAAAAGTAGAAGGCTGTATATGCCTAAATTCTGTGTGAGAATTACATTTTTTTCATATTTATATATATAATATATAATCACTCTTCATTCACCGTGCTGTGATTATCCTCCTCTCCTGAGTCTTACAACAGATCTGTTGAGTGACTGGCTATATATATGTATATTCATCTGGTTTACAAAAAAAATGATTGCAAATTGTGTAGTGATATCACAGTGTTCACAAAATATGATAGTGTAGTACACAATTACCCAACACATACAGTGAGACTGACTGGGAGCCGAGCCACACACCACAAATCTTGACCATTATTATTGGAGGATCAAAGTAAATAGACGGGACAGACTGGTTAACTCGTTCACATGTATATACAATCATCCAGAAAGACGTACTTGGCCATGTCCGTGTCGTGCGTACAAAAGTTTGTGGAAAAATTATCCATGTTAAAAAAGTTTACTTAAGTTATCTGAAGAATGTTGTTGCGTATATTAACTTTCACGTATTACAAAAATACATATCTACTAACATCATCATCATCATCATCACCAACCATGATGAATCTGCACATGACTCCAATAATAATAGTATACAAACAATTTACAAAGACACACACGGAGTAGCATGACAATTTTATTTCGAATTTTTTATATAATAAAAAATACGTCGTGTTTGTATTTTTTGTGCACGTTGTTGTTCTCGTTCTTGAATACTTTTAATGCAAATGTAACTTTACCAGTATCTTAATGATTTATGAAGAGATGTTTTTGTTTTGTTTTGTGGAGTTTTTGTGAGTATTAAAGACTTTATGAATAACTTGTGTGGCTGCTATTCTGCTATATAGTCAATAGTCGGCAATAATTTGGCTATTTACACATTTTGAAGAAAGCAGCAAGGTTAGAAACCAAATCTTCACACACACACACACACACACACACAGATGTGCACATATGCACAAAAAAGTATTAGAGAAGCTCTCTAGCTGATCTCATAGAAGAAAAAAAACCGAGTCGTAGTATTTTGTTGATACGTGGGTACACGCAAAATAGTATGCTATGCAGTTAAAGATCCTCAATCTTCTTGTTGACTACTTTTTTTAAATATCCTATTTCGTCTGTTATAAATTGTATGGGCTAGGTAATATAGTAATAATCTCGGAAAATAAGAATGGAACACAAGTGTAGTGACTTGCGGAAATGAATGCCGTATTCCAATAATATATTATTACACGGACTGTGAAATTCACTGTATGAATACCACTTAACACTCGGCTAAACATGTTTGAATTGGTGCATTTGTTTTCGTTTTGGTGGTAGATATAATAATGTAATGTAGCAAGTAAACACTACAGCGAAGAGCAGACGCTGCATCCTTCAAGGTTTTTGAAAACAGGATCATGCTTGGCGTTTGTTCGTTTTGGCAAGAAGGATAATTTTCCACTTAAATACAAAGATTACACACAGTGGGTAAAACAAACCACATACATATTACATTCTTAACTTTCCCGATCCATCCATCATATAAGCACCAGAAAGAGAAAGAGGAAAATTTTTATGGACAAAAAAAGACATCACAAACACACCGTGTACCAGATAAACTCTCATGTGCACATGGCACAAGGGTAGATGTCAAAGTTCAAATGGTCAAGTATAATTTTAATGCCACGTGTAGTAAGTAAAATGATAGATTATTTTGTGAAAATTTTATTTTTAGGGAAAACAGTTATAAAAAGTTGTTCATAAGAAGTTTTTATTAAGAACATTATATGCACACAGGACAATACGTTTAGTGGAAATAATACATTTAAGGTTGAAAATATTAAGAACTGTTTTCTGTGAGGAGGAATCTAGTTTGTAGATAGTGCAAAAGTTCCAACTACTTATAAATACTGTGCAGCGTAATTGCAGACCGGAGGGTTTTTGCTGTAGGACTGCGTGAGCTAGCAGATTCATCATCTACACCTGAGTTTGATGAATCATTCCGCCATATCCTCATCATGATTTGATCCTGTAAGTTAGCATAATATCTCTCCACACTCCACAATTTGTATTTTCATCAAACGATTAAAGTTACAAGTATTACCTATGTACATACTATTAATTCGTATTTAAGGCGAGAGTATAGGATAATTGCAATAAATTGCAAACACGAAACTTTTTGGGTTTTCCCCCAGTGCGGTGCTTGCATGGTTAAATAATGCACATTGCATATTATATCAATATATATTATTGTAGTAAAAATGTATTATGTAATTGTATTAAAGCAAGGCAAAAAAAAAAAGAATTCATGTAGGCATAAATTGACAAATTCATAATGGACACTGGCTTCATGTCACATGTTCAAAGGTTTTCCCTGGCCGGGTTTACTAACAGTTAGTTGTGGAGTTGGATATCTTTGTTAAAGTTACATATTATTATGAAATGGAAATGAAAGTTACTTTTTCATTTATAATGTGTAACCCTTAACGCAACTTTTCTGGAACGTTAAAACAAATTTTGGCATAAATATATCTAGCCGATCGGTGACCTACTCTACAAAACCACTGCTTTGGTACCTGTTAATCTTATTAAACACTCGTACCTCAGCTAGCGTTTTGATGGTCTCCAGTAGAAAATAGCTCAATAGAGCCATTCCGCTATTATATTGGCTGTTATTAACTCTAATTGTTTGCAATAGTTTTTCGTTTTCAGCAAGTCAGACAGCCAACGTCATCAACAAGTACTATCATGCATTTCAATTTTTCTCTTATTGTTGTCAGATGTGGGAAACCCAAGATTTATCTGAATAATTGAATTTATATATTTCCATTATGTATAATACATCTAATTGTGTTGCATTAGGAGGGTAAAAGAATTCTCAGGGTAAAACAAGGTAAAATAAATATGCAACACATAAGAAAAAATTATGACCATGGCCATCAATTAGGCGTCATCATTAGTTTATACAGTCCGTTCTAAGATACCAAATTTATAATTGAGTGCATTCAACAATTTTGGATTATTTTACTCACCGGTTTAATCCAAATTAACCAAGAGTACCAGAAACTGATCTTCTTGACTTGACCTTCGTTTTTTACCAATTTATGAGGACAACAGCATGCAATTTATGTCCAGTTGTAAATAAAACTTTCGTTTAACTTAATTGTTAGTGAGGATGGATAGCTGTACTTTTGTGTTAGCTTTTTATCAAACTGATTCAGGTGCACCATCTCCATTTCGCATATACTTTTGATCTTTGCAACATGTGGAGCACATAAAAAATAAACGTTTGTAAAATGCAATGCTATTGTGTGTTGTATGTAATAAATCTTAATTGAGCAAGCCGATTGAATTGGTGTCATAAAGTTTTTAATAAAAAACCCCTTCAATTAATTTAGATTAATAGTGCATTGAAGGCAACTATGACTGCCTTTTTACTGTGTAGACTCAATGTAGACTGCTTTATTATATTGACTCATTGACTCTTTAATAGTATACATGAAATTGTAATAGTCAATAGGTCAAAAGAATATTTTTTAAATGGATTTATTTTTCAGATTTCTCTCCTTTCGTTCTGCCAGAGGATCAGGGGTTCATTGAAGAGGGTTAATATGTTTTGTTTGTTCACTACTTTCCTTAATTGCATTCATTTTGTTATAGAAAAGGGATCGTCGTGGAAGAACATGGGCTACTGTCATTCATTATTGCTTCATCGGCCTTATCATCCGTGTCCTTTTATGTCTTCCATGACTATGACTTTATATTACATATACCTATATATGTACCAATGCACATTTCCATAATATGCTTCGACTATGGATGATTCAACAAATACTACACACTAATGAATGAAGCATTCTGGATTCAATATCCAGTCTAATATAGTATCAATGAATACGAACGATGTACAACATAATATATAACTTGTGCACGTTAAATAACATCTTTTCATCATTCTGGTCATTGAACAAATTAGGGATTAATCATAATCTTTTGTTTGATGAAGATAGTGATCTTGTCGATAGGGATGGTTTGCCCTTTATATAACTGCAAATAATATTTACTCCTTCAGTCATTTTGACTTGAGCGAGGATTCATCCAGATTCAGGATTTAATCTAGAAAAATTGAGACGGCGTCACATGAGGAAATAAAGTATAATTTAAAAAGGAAAACTGGAAAGAACGAATTTTAAAGATTTGGCAAAGACGTAGGAATGCAGGAGCAAACTATGCGTTGATATAGTGGCATAGGCCACAAAATTGGGATTATATCACTTTACTAGAATAGTTACCAGATTAAACCGTGGGATATTTTTATCTATTTAAAGGAACAATAATTGGTATGAGAAATTATGAATACAATCACGGAATAGTTAAACATTTTTACTTTGACGTTAGATAAAAGTAGTGCTACTGTTATTGACGTGCTGGAAATTGGAATCTGCTATAGTAAATAAGCCATTATAATCGTCATAAGTTTTTACACCGCACTTTGCAGAGTAGTTTTTAAAGCTAAAAAACATTATTTTTTATGGTGCGTGAGATGTAACGTTTAAAATGCCGAGAGAATCATTTACTGCTTATCATATCGTATCAAAACACATGGTTGAACCATTTCATTCCTGTAGTAGTGGTGGTGTAAGTATCTCGAAATTTTCAAGAGATTTATTCCGCCTGTCGCAGTCCTGTGTGAAAGATAAAGTCATTTTACTGTGCATGAGAGAACGAACATTAACATTTGCATGTGAGCATATATATGTGTATATGTGCAAGAACATTTGATGACGGTGATGAGGATAAATTGAGCTGGAGCTGCTAGCTGGAATAATATATTTTTAATCATATCGTGCTCCACGTTTAATATAAAGTCTTGTAAGGAGACCGATCTTGAAACTCCAAACACGTAACGCGTGCATATACATACACACATACATACATAGATATGGAAAGGTATACATGGATGGGCAGGATTAGAGACAGAGATACTATTATTTAACTAACCTTTCCCCCTTTCCTTCATTAGTTACTGGCATGCACATTGCTTAACCACGAATGGCTTCTTGTGCAAGCTTAAAAATGATAATGTATGTGTGTTGCAATGATTCCAAATTGATTTTCATCGTTTTTATATAATATGTATATCTTTTTGGTATATCGTTTATCCAGGAACGCTTTATTCGTGAGAACAGG
This sequence comes from Zhuqinia jingwanae, assembly GCA_027744095.1. Lineage (NCBI taxonomy): Eukaryota > Metazoa > Arthropoda > Collembola > Entomobryomorpha > Paronellidae > Zhuqinia > Zhuqinia jingwanae. The sequence goes on along the minus strand of JAHZNC010005946.1, from coordinate 12,258 downwards.
AGAAATTTAATGAAGATGGATAGTGGTGGCGGCGATGGTGGTGGAGGAGATGCTGATGATGTGCTGTTTGATGAAGATGATAGTGCTCGATTTGTTGTCGCGAGGAATATTAATACTGGAAGCAGCAACGGCACATCATCAGGAAAAAAGTCTTCCACGACGCAGTTTAGCAGTGGAAGACGCAAAACACAAATCACGACAGAGACGGGAGAGTTTATTAACACAGAGAGTGAGAATAAACGACAACCCAAGAAAAGTACTGGAATGTCTGATCGCAAACCACAGTCAACGCCAGAGCGAATAGCTCATTTCTATTATACTCTTGGTCTATTGTGCTCCTCACATCCTGTTCTAATTTTGGTGATCACAATTACAGTTGTAGCATTATCCTGGTAAGACATTTTGAAATCCAATGCGAAAGATTTGTTATTTGCGCAAGAGAAAGTTAAACATAAAGAATAAATATATATTTTCTTTATAGCCTCCCGTTGCTCAGTCTTCCTTTGCCTGGAAATCGACCGCAAGAGTTTATAATCGTCAAAGAAAACTATTCCGTCCCTCCTTCTCAAGGCTTTAATGATGGAAGTGATTGGCCAAGATGGTACAAAGGTCCGCGTGGATTATTTTTATTTATTGAATCCCAAGTTTTATTTAATAGTTTTAAAAAAAATCTTTTTATTTATTTTGATAATTTATTTATGTTTAAATAGGTCCGCCAATTGCATACATTCAGCAGATCATTGTGAAATCTGCGGTTGTTCCGTGGAGCAAAACTTTAGTGTTGACGGACGCATATCGGGGACCTTTGGCGGAAGTTTTTTCAATCGTTGACGCTATAACTTCAGAGAAAACCAACGAGTAATAAAAAACACATTTTCACTTTATTCGTCCATCATGGTTTACAATTTACAATGAATTATTTATTTTTGCATACTGGGTCGTGGGAAACATTTACGTAACATTTGTTTAACTATTTTTACACAGATCCGTCGGATTAGCTCATACCTGCTTCCGTGTAGGGCAGGTGAAGTCTAAAGCCTTAAAGGGCAAAGTCCCTGTGCTACCTGAAAATGAATGCCTTCTGGTTTCTCCCGCCAATTTCTGGCAGCAAGATTACTCCAAATTTCAGTCGGATCCAGGTATTGTTGATACTGTGCTTAATTATCAAATTCATCAGAAAGGGAGAAGTGGACTGGCTGAAATTCTCTTGGGGATGAATGTTCGCGAAACTGGCATGAAAAGAAATCCCTTTAAAGCCAGACAGAGGATTGTCACTTACGCTGTTACGATTGTTTTGCGCACATACAACGCAGAGTGAGTGTATACGCATTAATAATTCAAATTTGTTAATTATTGACTTTATTGATGTCATATTATATTACCTACTATTATATTATATTTCTTGTCATCAGATATGTTACATCATTGCAAAACAAGCTTCAGAGACTGTACTCATCAAATTTTGAAAATGGAGAAAAGTTCAATCTCCTCAAGGAATCTTTCAACTCCAGTGGACTTGTGCTAGAAAATTCGCTGGAGTCTGAACCAGAGAGATTATTTCACATCTTTTATCCTTCACAATCTTCTCTTTTTGAATTGATTCCCTTGGTGGCTACATATTGTGCAATGTTTCTGTACGTTTACTTTTCTATGAACAAAGTTGATATTGTGACCTCAAAGTTGGGAATGGCGTTCAGTGCATTGATAACAGTCGTCGCGTCCCTGTGCATGTCTGTAGGCTTGTGCTCACTGTTTGGAATGAGTTTTGAGGTCAACGCCAGAGCTTTTTACCCCTATTTAGTTATTGTGATTGGATTAGAGAACATAGTGGTTCTGACACGATCAGTGGTCTCTACTGCGCCCAATTTGGATATGGACAGAAGACTTTACCAGGGAGAACTCATAGATATACTAACGAGCGGCCTCTTAGAACGCCTATTCATCCGACAACGTATACAAATGGAGATCTTCAACGAAAATCGTCATCTTCCAAACTCAACAGAGGAAAATCAGAATTGAACGGCAACCTGAAACGAGTTTCCAGCTCAGTGTCAGTCGTTGCGCCATCTCACACAGCACCAATTCTGAGGAAAATCCCAAAACGACTGAAAATTGTATATTTCTGGGCAAGAACACGCTTCTTCCAAAGAACATTTACTATAGTCATGGTTGGATGGATCTCTGTAATTATTTATGAGTCTGGAATCGTTGCTCATTTTAAATCGGAAACTGAGGACGTAGTGCTACCTCTCCATTATAAAAATGAAGAACTGAGCCCACGTCACCATTCAGGAAATAGCACCGGCCGTCTATCCATGAACATATTAACCTCCAGAGATCCTGCGTTTAATGTTATTACCGATCCCACGAGAAACGTAACAGGAGGCTTAAAAGACATAAATGGAGAGCAGCTATCCAGCTTTCAAAACCCTAAAATGTACAAGGAATTCTACTCAAAATCTCCATATGTTTGGAGAAGACTCTCTCTGTATCATTGGCAAGTCATGATGGGAGTTTACAATATTAGTCTGGTGGGGCGTTACATAACCATCCTGCCTCCCATCACCATTACAGCTCCTGTCAAGCCTGAGAAAGCTCTCTCCCTACGACATCCTTTGGAAAATGAGCAAGCTAAGCACTTCAATTGGCACGCATTGGCAAATGCTTTTGAACCAATTGATTTGGTAGATGAGTACGATAATAACATTCCGACTTCGCCACCTTTGGGGAAAATAGGAAGGAAAGCACTGCTTCCTACCACATCGGATGATCCTTACGTACCCAGTTCACCAATTGAATTAGCTCTTACGATGCTTTTGGCAATACCCAGCGTCCTCTTCATTGCCTATTTGTTTGTTGTGCTGTATCGCACTGTTTGTTCACGGAACTATGCGGAATGGAGAGAAAGTTGGATGAATGGATCTACTGATGGAAATCAGGATCATTACACACAAGTAATTAAATAATTATCTCTTCACAATCGATCAATAAAAATGGCTCACGCACCAGCTACATGTATCGTGTAATTTTTACCAGGTTGTCTTTGAAGCACTTCCCTTGGTACTAGATGGACACAGACAAGAAGTAGAATGTATTGGAAGTGATGGTAATGTGATAGCAAGTGTATGTCTTGCTGGCACATTAAAAATTTGGAACTCATGCAGTGGAGAAAACATCACAACTGTGAATAGAAGCAGGTATGTACAATTATAAAAAACGCAACATTCACGCAATTTCATGGCGTGATCAATTACAACAGATAGATTTACATGTGGCATGTTAATCATAAAACTTCATATGCGTTGTAGATATTTTGCCCGTCTTAGTCAAATGGAAAATGAAGATAATTCCTCTGGGTGGTGTGGCTCGGACGGTGATTCCACTGGCTGCTCGCCACCCAATGTAGGTGGACTAAGAATGGACCATCCTCCTAAGAAGGAGTTTGGTGGACATAGTAGAAAACCATCAACTTCTAGCCTTTGTGCATTTACCGGAGCAACTATTCTTGGTACCGATTCTGGTTTTGAATCAGGAACTCCACTAAGTAGAGTATCTAGTGCTCCAATTAAAGTTGTGAGTCAAAACCTAGTCGATCCCAGTAGAAGCCCACCAGTTTCATTTTTTCATATTGATCCACATGGATTAGTAGATATGTCACCGGTGCATCCCTATCCCCAGCGAAGAACACCCACTTCGAATCCGTAAGTTCATAAATGCCAAATTAAAATATGAGATTAGTCGAATATATATTTGTACAATCTACTGTATGAAACTATGAAACCTACAGAGCGTCTCCGACAATGGAGTCAAAGGGTTATCTAAACCATCAAGACAGCTATGGGGATGCGGAAGGTCACTTTTATTATGACATCCCTCCAGTCTGGTGTCTAGATTGCCAGGAAAATTTAATTGTTTTAGGAACAGGGTCGGGTCGTCTCGAAATATGGGATGGCTTTAAAGGGATATTAAAGGTTAACATAATGAAATATGTATTCACGCAACGAAAGGGATTTTCTATTGATGTATGATTTAATGCATGATTTTGTATGTTCACAGGCAACTTTTGATGATGGAAGCTGCGTAGGTATTATGTGTGTCAAACTAGTTGGTAATCGTATTGTTGTAGCAAGAATAAATGGATCTCTAGACTTTATTGACATAGAGCCAGCAACAAATGGGTTCTACACTGAGAGCTCTTCTCCATATCATAGATGTACGTATTTCAGTTTGTTTATGGCATATTTTAGCGTGTTTACTTACTTTGACGCAAATGATTTACTTCGTAACTGATAGGGCACACTGGTGATGAGGTCAATCGTGGGGCTACATACTCCAACGATGGAGACATTAAATGCGTGTGGCTTACAACGCTAAAAGCTCATCAGCAGCCAATCGTGTGTCTTGATTGTGAGGGTGGCAGACTTCTCACTGGAAGTCAGGATCACACCATCAAGGTATGCATTGCAAGAGAAAGCTTTGCATGTAGACGTAAAATGAGCTATGATAATAATAATTGTAATTTTCCATAATTTTTTATATTTCTGCATTAGGTGTTCCGGTTGGAAGATCATACGGCATTATACACTTTACATGGTCATTATGGGCCTATAACGTGTTTATTTATTGATAAGTTTTCACTTTCACCAATGACTTCAGGAAGTGGTAGTCAAGATGGAATGTTGTGTGTATGGGACCTGATGACGGGTATGAAACTTTTATGCTCTGAAACTGATTCAGAGAAACTGAACCTGATTAAATCTACATTTTTTGTTTGTTTGTATGAATGCAATCAATTAAATTTGTTTAACCTCCATTTTTTTCTTCTAGGAATGTGTATGTACTCAACACAAGCCCATGATGGCCCAGTCAGTGGGCTGACGTATTCTGCAAGCTATATTATAAGCGTAGGAGGGGATGATAAAATTTGCGTTTGGGAAAGATTCCAGGGACATATCCTGAATACGATTCATTTGGTATGAATTTTTATTGACATTGTATCAAATATTGTTCATTTATTCAAGTTGATTTCCAGGAAGAAATGATTACGAGTGTATTTGTGTGTATTAGGATCATACTTATTGTCCCAGTTTGGTGATGCTGACGCACAATTTACTCATTACAAGCAAGAGGGTGAGCTTAATCCGATATTATTGGGAATCAATGATTACTCAATTGAAACTTGTTAATCCTTATTCATACCTGCATGTGTGTAATTGTCATTTATTTGATTCAACAATAATTTGTCCTTTGCAGGGGTCTTTGATTGTGTGGGACGTGCGGAGTGGTGAGCCGGTTCGTGCTGTGCGTCTAGGCCATCGTGACAACGCTGTTTTTGTTCGTCAGATTATGCTTTGTGGGGATGCCATTTTATGTGATTATGGTTGCGCCTTGAGACTTGTCCGGTTTCCCTCTGTAATTAATAAAATTGATTAACTTTGTATAACAACAGAGAGCTTTAACTTGTGGCTTCATTGAAATAACTGGTGGACATGGAGTAATTTGAAATACTCTGGTATTTCCTGCAGATTTTATATAATATTGTACAACTATATAGTCAGTCTAATGTTAGCTATATAGGTGTATTCAATCACGTATGATGTGGTAGCAAAGGTGAATGATAACCATTGTTTTTTGTAGTAGCATTTATGTATGTATATCTCATCTCATTTTCGATGGGGGTAAATAATAATATATTATATATTTTCATACTAGTCGCTAATACTTAAGAAGCTGATTCTCAGTGGCAAGTACAAAGTGTAATGATGCTGACAAGATGAATATTATTGTGATTGATTATATGTCAAACATTTAGTTGTTGTTGATGTTGTTATTACTTACTTATTGTTTAATAAGTGCTGTTGCTTTAATTTTATGAGTTGGTGGACTTGGAAAACAAGTATAGTATATGTTTTGCATATTATATTATAATTTATCAAATAAACTGCTCAATAAAACACTCAGAGTATAATACTCAGTTAGTCTCCAATATTAAATGAAATGTGTATTATATATTGAAGTTCATTTTTTCATGATGGCACAATAATCTCATAATAATAATAATATATGATGACGCTTCATGCCCGACGAGGAACATATATGTAATGTGTTTGAATTCAAGTGACCTGGATGTGATCTATTATGCAATCTGATACACAAGCACACGTAGTGCAAAAATAAGAAACAAAATAAATTGGGACTTTATTATTGGTATCTAAAACTATAATATTTTACGTCCTCTATAAACCCTATGAGATTTTTCGTACATAAATACAGAAAACTTTGTAAGTCAGTTTGTATTTTTATGCATGATAATCAGACGTATCCTTCAAATTCTCCTATGTTATTATTATTATTATTATTATTATTATTATTTTACATACAATAATGTACATTCATTTCAGTTTGAAAGATACATAATCAGATACATTATATAACATTTTTTTGTTTGTAGGTAGCACAACGATTTCAATTTTTAGAGGGCATGAATTTTTCATGGCTAATTTTACACAATCTCAATTAATTGCATTTGCTCTTATGTTAACAAAGTAAAAGGGTACATAAAATTAGCTGATTTAGGTATGTACGTCCTCAAAAAAGCATACGTTTTAACTTTCAGCTGAACACTAAAACAATTTACAATTGCATACATAAAAGCAAAGCATAAGGTCAACTGCACAATATATTGTTGGTTTATGTAGCTGGCTAATAGTACATTGTTTTCAACTTTATTTTCTATTTCTACAGCAGAGTATTTTAGTTGGGGTAATATAATTCTAGGATAAAACAGTTTTTTTATTATAGCTTAAATACATACTCTATGCTTCCCTTAATGGCACGACTCCTCTAATTAATTATAATAATAAAACAATGTCTTGAAATTACTTGAGACGGAAATAACACGTTAAAATACTTCAATGCAATTTCACGTTAAGTATCTTACTCCAATGCATATAATTTTTTTTACATGTTGGAAGTATATTACATAAATATGCAATTCTTTGTATATTATTATTATTCATTTTATTTCATTTAATACTCAATTCTAATGGTTTTCACATTTTTCAAGTTACCTGATTTGATTTGATTGACGGGAATATCGTTACAAGTATAAAGATAAATTTTAAATGCATACAATATATGGCATAATAAATATCAGTGTACACAAAATAACATGAGGTGACATTTTCTTGTGAAACGGAAAATGTAATTTATAAATGAGTTGATAATAAAAGGTACATACCTAAAGGTATTTACATATTATAATATTTAATCAATTTAATGACAATCAAGAAACTGAATTTATTATTATTATTATTTCGTTATACAACTTATGTAACGTGTGACTTGTCATTCATTACTTTTTTTTCTTTTTGTGTGATGGGTGGTTGTAAATATTTATGTAGAACATGCATCGCAACTGCAACAGTTTATCGTTTTTTTTCTCACTTCTTGATCTCAAAATTCATTTGATTCACCATCTACTCACTTCAAACAGCCCTTTTGACAAAAGCTCCAAATCCAGTTCGATCAATCTCATCAAAATTCCTCTTGTTGAAGCCAAATCCATTTCCGGTCAATTTCATCAAAGTTTCGCTTTACAAACGCACCAAACCCGTTGCGGTCTATCTCATCAAAATTTCTCTTTTGATTGCCAAAAGTTGCACCGCTGCAATGTAAATGGGAAAACATCATCATCATCATCATCACCACATCATATACTATTTTAAAACAGTGTGTTACATAATATTCTGCATATTGCTGCTAAAAAATATAACACATATAATGATTCATGACATGACATTACAAGAATCCTTTTCCTTGCTTACTTTCTCGTACAAGGAGAAAGCATGAAAAATGAACGTATCATCTACGTGAAAGCGATACACAGGAGTAAAAAATATCATTATTATTCTGTAAAGAAATACCTCAATGAATCAAATCTCTTTGCCAATCCGAATACATCTCCAGCCAGAGAATCCATTTTCTTGTTTGCTAGACCTCTTCCCCCTGTAAATTTTTTCAGCACATCATTTTAACAATTTTTATTACTTACAGTGCATTTATTTCATTCATATTGTGCAATTGGCTTATTCCAGAGATTAATGTTACATAAGAAATCCCACAAGGCATTTTCCTTTCCTCCTTTNTGGCTTATTCCAGAGATTAATGTTACATAAGAAATCCCACAAGGCATTTTCCTTTCCTCCTTTATATTTTTGTCGTTGTAATACATAGAGGAATGGAAAGGTGTTCCAGTGAGGATATATACGGGAACAGTTTCACTGCGCTCTATCATTCTGACATTATTCAAATTGGATTAAGGCATGCATAAAAAATGAGCGAAATTGAAAATAAATCGAGCAAAAATATATGTATGTATATATTATAAATCGAAAGATTTTTAAGATTTATAGACCAACTGTAGTCTATTATTTCTTCAGGAGCAACAATCATGCAACAAGATATATCATTTATGTAGCGTTGATCATCATCATAACATACACGTTACTATTTCTTGAAATATCCAATTTCGTTCAAAATTATATCATAAACATTTTATAAACTACTGTCAAAAATAAAAAATATTGTTCGCGATAAAAGTGGATGAGTGCTTACATTCCATTCCAAAATACACTTACGTCCGTGCTCCATATATTTCCCCATGCAGTTTCACAGATTGGGTGCGTTAGGGTACGCCAACGCCACCATGTTTATAGTGCAGGTGGGGTTGATTCTACCGCAAGCATAATGTGTTGACTGAACTGAAATCATGCTGGAGTTTATTTCAGCGTGCGTAATAAATGCGTGTAAAAAGCATTCCTTTACAAATTCACGTCAATTTTTTAAAGATAATTCTATCAAACAATGATGTACGCTACATTCTACATTTCACATGTCATGCAAGTCACATTGTGAAGATTAAAATGCGGATGGTATGGTGGTAGCATTTCAACTTCAGAAGGGTACATTGTACAATTCGGATCTAGCCAAGAAGATAATATTTAAACTTGTCAAAATTGCATGCAAAATTTCCTTTTATATATTCCAGTGCAGCGATAATTTCTTGGAATTTAAAATAAACGTTGATGAGCATGCAAAAAATTTATATCCATCTTTATTCAAGTACAACCTTTTCCCTTCATTGATAAAAGCTTATTACGTGTTTTATTACGCTACATAATTTAGATATATATTTTGTTTGCAAACAAGAGTAACTTGTTCATTTAGAAGCTATATTTTTCCAAGCACCATGTATATCTCCTTCATTTGTTACATATTATTTTAATTTTATAATTTTACTTTTTGGATTGATAGTGAAAATTATTAGTACTGGCCAAAATGACCAAAAACTGTTAATGTTTCACAATGCCCCAAAGGGAAAGTCGTGTGCAATGCAGAATGCAGCAGCAGCTTCTTTTCCATACAGAAAGGAATTGCTGCTGTTTGCAATATTTTTGATTGTTTATTATAGGTCGAATGAGTTTTTTTACATCTTCTGAACCAGCATTTTAGTCGTATTTCTAGCTTTTATAATTTTTTATTACTTACTTAAGAATACGTGTAAACTAAACTGTTATCTTTCTCTCTCTCTTGACTATCTCGTAATAAGAAACATAAACTTTCAACTCTCCGCTTAAATTTTGAATGCTCCTTCTCTCAAAGGATAATGCTAGAGCACTCGGAGCACACTGGCACACTTTACCATCTTTAAGCTGTGCATTTGAGTTTATGTACTGAAAAGCGCTGTTACACTATCATGCAATTTTCATAGCGTTGTGTTGTTGTGTTGTGCTATGTGCTAGATTTTGTTTGTACTGATGCTACCACTAAAAGCTGTTCTTTTTATGAGTGTTAGAAAGTGCTAAAATTATGTTGGCAAAGGCGAGAATAAAGCATTGTTGCTGCTACTATCATTCGTAATTTAATCTAGCCTGTTTCTCAACCGTCGCGTCGTCATTCAATTCTCGTTTCACTTGTTCCCGTTCATCTACCTACTCATAATAAATATATGCCTATTACATACATATATACTGAATTCTTATGCTACTTTTATTTTTATCTTGGCACAGCTTTCTTTCTTTATGCTACTTAAACTGGTAATGTAATAAAACATTAAGTACATACTTATGTGTATAGTACGCATATGTACGTATTATAGAATATTTGCAGAATGGGATGATCGTGTGAGAGTATAAGCTTGTTTGTTTCTTGTTTGCCTATTATTCTTTGACCTGTTGCTGGTCGGGAGAGATTGTTCGAACACTCCTCTTCAAAATATTGCCTTTGCCAAGAGAGTCTAAACTCCTGAGGAATGAGTTACGACCCTCAAGGGGTCCAAGAGAGTGGATGAAGTTGCTAATCTCATCATCGTAATTTACTCTACGCAATATGTTTCCTCGGCCAAGGGAATCAAGTCCACCTCCTCGCTTTGGACTGCCTAAAGTGCCAAATCTCCAGTTTGATCCTTTGTCGGCTCCCCATTCCGAGCCGATGCCGTTCAAACTGCGTAAAATGTTACCATGGCCAAGGCTGTCGAGGGCACGGGTTTTCACCACAAAAGCTCCGCTTGGAAGTTCATCGGAATCTGTGAGAAGGTTGTCAATTGTCCAGAGGGACACAAGGTGATCATAATAACAGTGCATGCATATAATAATTATGAATATCAATAAAATAATAAAATAAAAAACTATACAAAATGTTTTTGAGATTTCAAAGTCTACTTAATCTATTCATATTCATACATGCTATCATTGTATTTTTTTTATAATACTGTAAGTGAAGTGCGTGCAAATTGCAAAGTTGTCATATAAATACTCATTCTACAAGAAATAGTACATAATATTATACATAGAATCGCACAATTAACTGTTGTACATAAGTATATAAAGTAAAAACATGTTTCATGCAAATTTTTGTACTAATTTAGGCACTCATTGCGTTTCCTCAACAAACTGTCTACGGTAACGTGCATTCAAGCATGCATAAAGTGAAATCAAATGAAATCATTCAACGTTTTTAACCACAATATTATTTGGAATCCTTGTGTTTTCGCTAACTAGTTTCATATGTATATTTTTCATATGCATCGTTCTTCCTCAAAGTCAAATTTAAGCCAATTAAAGAAAAAAAAACTCCTTTAACATAGATTCCCGAATGTACATATGTTATACTTTTTGCCTTTAATAGTTCATTAGAAGAATTGCAGCCAATTTCAGCTAGGCTGAAGTGTATACCAATATTAATTTACTTCAAATAAAGTTGAAAAGAGCCTTCATGACTTACCTTGATTGTAATAACTCCAGTAAGGATCTTCTCGATATGCCCCAGGGGATATCTGTATGAAATCAAGAGAGAGAGAAAACAAAGTTTTAATCCAGGTATTCGGAGCAACCAGCGAAATCAACATTTGAAAGCAATGCATTTGCTATTATGTCAGCCTGTCATCATATTTCCATCCCATTTTAAACGCAAAAGGATCAGTGGGATGTGTTACTCATATTCCCAATATATTATTTTATTCTATTAAGAACTTAGAAACCTTATTAGTAGTTGACGTGTGGGAGTACACTGACACTGTCAGTAATTCCTTTCGGCTAAATTATGTTTTAAAAATATATATTAATCAGCTGCATTCAGAAACCATAAAAATTTACTCTGTACTTACAAAAGGGTTTAGCAATAATCTCAATAGAGATTCATCTGTGGAGTCTGAAATTGAGAGTCTCAGAACTAAGAACTCCAGCCCATACGCACATACATATTTACTTGTGCTTTGCTTCGTGAAAATGTCATAATTTACAGACACTTGCAGGTTGCGGTTTAAATATCGAAAGAGTGGGTGGGTGGTATAATAATAAATAGTGTTTTATTAATTAAACAATGAAGCAGTAGACAGACCCGAATGAAATTGCACCCATTAGAAAATCAAAATGGATATGAGTTCTGTCATTTAAATTTCTAATGAGGCTAATCAAATCATACAAAATGTTTTATGGCCAGTTATCAAGGTATGTAAACATATATATATATATATATATATATATAAATAAAAGTAGAAACGTTGAGCAAATTAAATAGATTCTTCTATTTCAACACTCGCGGTTTCCTGAATAATATTTATTTAAAATATAAATATATTGTTGTTTGCAACATCCAATCTTTCTACATAAACATGGATGTCAGTATTACATTGTTATTTCATGGAAATTTTCCCTGATTACAATGGCATTTTGCCTCAATTTACCAATACAATACCAA